>CAUYQV010006393.1:0-51137 GCA_963574575.1 Galagoides demidoff
CCGCCTCCCAAGTAGCTGGGACCACAGGCACCCGCCACGACACCCGGCCATTTTTTGGTTGCAGCCATCATTGTTGTTTGGCGGGCCCTGGCTGGGGATTCGAACCCGCCACCTTAGGTGTACGTGGCTGGCGCCTTAGCCGATTGAGCCACAGGCGCCGAGCCTGATTTTGGTTTTTATGTAAATAGCACGTGTATCATGATATATATTATTATATTAACTTATTTTTCCCCTTCTTAGCATATTGTGAAGATCATTTCATGTCAATACACCCAGGTCTTCCTCATTCTTTTAAACTGCTGTTTAAGTGTTAACAAAATAAGGATGCATCATGTTATTTTGCTAATTACTTACTAATGGACAGTTAAGCTATTTTCCCAGAGTGTTGGCTATTATTGTTGTTGTGTTTATTATGAAACAAACTACAGTAAATGTCCATTTCTTTGTGCACAAGTGATATAATGTCTATAAGTGAAATCCCTGGATCAAAGGATCTGCTCATTTAAAATTTTAAAGCATAGTGTCAAATTGTTCTTCAAAAGGTTTTTTTTTTTCAATTCTTTGTCAACACTAGATACTGCTAGACTCCTTTAATTGTTGCAAATTTGACGGAAAAATCATCTCATTGTTATTTTATTTTGTCTTCTCCTGATTATGGAGGTTGGCCTGCCGCCTTCACTTTCGATTCATATTTTCCATTCTGTGTCATTCTACCTCCTGACTCTTCTTTCCTTCTCCGGTTTCTTCCAAATGCAGGAAGTCCTATACAAGGATGCTAAGTAAATATTCCTAAAGTACTTTTTATTACTTCACTTTCCTGATCAGAGGCCTTCACTTTAATTCACCAGCAGTTTCTGCTGTGAACCATGACCTTGTGCTTGGCCCATTGGAAGGGAGAGTGAAGGTTCATGACCATCATCTGTATGGTAACCTGGGGAGCTCTTTTCTGTCCTCTCCTTATCCCTCCTCATCTGTGGGATGCAATTAGCCCCAAGTCTATAACCCTCAAAACTTCTTTTCATAACTTTGGAATAATCCTCTCCACACTTCAGCTCTGTGAAATCAAGGATCATTTTTGCTTAGATATGGAATTCATGAGTATGTCCAACATAAATTCTGAAATTTTTTCTTAATATGTGCAGAAATGAAATTAAGCCTCCCTTTCTGAGACTCCACCATAACACTTTCCCCCTCCTCCTCCTGTTTGCTAATTGCATTACCGAGCAATCAATGGTTTAGCTGCTCCGTGCTCATAGAAGCCAATGTCATGGCACCAGCCTTTGAGAAAAGCATTATTGCAAGTCAACCAGCAAGGATACAGGAGAAAATGCTCAAATCTGTTTTCCTGACCTGGGTTCAGGGTCAGTTTTATAAGCATAGGGCAATGAAGCATGATCTGATTTGGTCTTATAATGAGGTTATGCCAGAAGGTATGCTCTGACTGGCCCGATGCCATGAGGTGATGCCAGGGCTTTACCTTTTTGGATTCTGGTTCCTGTCAAGTGATATCTGCTTTTGCATTCAGTCCCTGCTCCTTTGTTTGATCTGATCACTTAGTTTCTACCCAAGGTTGATGGCTTTGTTTATCTTTTCATGCTCAAGTTATGTGACCTTCAGCATGGGAGTCTACGGCAAATGGAAAACAGTTCACAAATTTGTTACACAGAAATTGAACCAGATTGATTTGGTGTGGTTGTAATTGCCACTGTGTCTTATACAAACCTGCATCTCTGCCATTGTTTTAGTGGGGCTTCTACCAGACACCAATGTCGCTCAGTGGGAATTCAAATTGGAGAATCTCCTGCTGACCTTGTAGAACTTCTTGGTGGTGTGTCTTTGGAAATACAAAGATACAAGCCTTGTGGATGGGCTGAATTTGTAGAATCCTTCATTTTGGTCTCACAAAGAATCAGAAACCTTTTGTTAGCTGAGTAATCACCCTCCCCTTTTCCCCCTTTGCCCCACCACACCTTCTGAACTGTCATCAGAGTACATTCAGCAGTAGTAAAGGGAATAACATTTCTTTTTAAGAGTGAAGTTTTAAAATGTATTATTTTTCTGCCACTTCTAATTCTAGAAAAGGATTAGTGCTAATCACTTCTTTTAATTTCCAACAAAGCATCTTAGGTGATAATGTTGATTACATGTAGTCTGAACTAAGGGAGAGGAAAACATTGACTTCAATGGGGGCTACTCCACAGTAATTGGTACTTGATAAACTTCATTTGTGCCTTTGTAATAGAGATGGCAAATTTTATCAAAATGATAAAAGCTCAAAGAAATAGGATTGGCACTTGGCTTTCCAGCTGTCTCTTTTGAAGTACACTTCAGAAGTTTTAACAGGTGGAAACTGTTTAAATTTGGCTACCAGTTGCTCTAAGCTTACAGATACAGTCTTTTTTTAAAAATTTTTTGATGTGGTATAGAGATGCTTGTAACTTGCGCTCACTAGTCATTACCACCAACAACTGACGCTTGTTTCACAAATCCTCTTGTTTTGTGTGTCGGTTGGAGGATAGGCAACTCCAGAAACTTAAAGTTCTCTGATCCCCAGCCACTACTGAAGCTAGTAAAAATGATAAAAAAAAAAAAACCCTGCATGCACCAAAAAGAATCACAATAATTCCACTAACAGTGCACCAGGATGTTTATAAACACCCGCCTAGATGAAGCCAGTAATGCATTATATTGTTTTCTTTACAGACAAACAAAGCTTCAGATTTCTACAACAAAAGTCAAAGAACTCAGTGATAAGAATTAATCTGAACTCAGAAGATTTAAGGCTTAATTAGAATTCTGATCCAAGACAGCAGACTATGTGAACTGCTGTTGCTAAATTGTACTGTGTAAACATTGCATACTGATGGAATTTGCTTGTCAACTCAACTGGCATTTCTGTGCAGTAAGCTTGTCTTTCTGTCAGTCCGGTGCATCATGGGAAAAGATCAGCATCTCAAAGGAATGTGATCTGCATGTATAAAGACAGGAGAAAAAATCCTCAAAGAAAAGCAGTTTTTGAACGTTTTTTTTTCATTTGTGCTCAAAGGTTAAAAAGAATGTTTTCCAACATGCATTTTGGTTTAAGGATAGTGAAGATTTTCTTTCTAAGAATTTGAAAAATAAAAACATTTTTTTTTAATTGGAGAGAAAGTGTCTGCAACTTTAGCTAAGTAAAGTGTGCCCTGGAATGAAGAGTGCAGAAACTGAAAAGAATTTTAAAAATGTTGAAAATGTTCCATGAATGTGGAACTCTCTGGTTTCTTGTGTCTCCTACCTTAGCCAATTTACCTAAACCAGGAGGCAATTAGCAAACAAATTTAAAAAAAATTAAGCCAAACATAGTGCAGGCAATGTAAAAAACATAGGAGCTGAATCAGGAAGACAAATGTTTTGCCATTATATCACCTTTCTCTACCTCCATTTTTCATCAATTAAATATTAGCCTAGGCTGGGCATAGTGGCTCAGGCCTATAATCCTAGCACTCTGAGAAGCTGCAGTGGGAGAAACCCTTGAGCTCAGGACTTCCAGACCATCCTGAGCAAGAGTAAGACCTCATCTCTCCAAAAAAGAGAAAAATAGAAAATTACCTGGTGTAGCAACATGCATCTATAGTCCCAGCCACTCAGGAGGCAGAGGGAGGAGGATCTCTTGAGCCCAGGAGTTTGAGGTTATAATGAGTTGCAATGATGTCATGGCACTCTCCCCACTGTACTCTATCTGGGACAGCAGAGTGAGACTGTACTGGCACTTAATAGGTGATAAAGAAATGTTTATAGATTTTTTTGAGATAACTGATATTTTAAAACGTTTTTCTTCCCAGTGACATTATAGGGTCATTGTGATTACTCTGCTTCACTGTAGGTTGAGTTATTTTATAGGGTCCCATAAACAGAGATCATGTCTTGGCAATTCTTTGTCTATTTGCAGCTTTACAATAGGCATAGAATTGTTAACAAGTGCTTTTTGCTTGCTTCTTTTCTACAAATGCATTTCTTCTCCCTACTGTTACTGAACATTTAGTACTTGTCTCTGCTGCAGTATGAAGAAGAAGGACAAGCAATTTGCCAGCAAATGAGGAGGGTGTCAGATTCTTGTCTTAAAGTATCATTGTCCTCTCTTTGAGTAGAAATACAAAGCTTTTAAAGCAGGAGTATCTAACCTGTGGCCTGTGGGCTGCATGTGACTTTGTGAGGATTTTTTGTCTTATCTGTGGTGTGAGATATCATAAAAATCATGCACATACTCCCCCCCCCTTTTGCTTATCAGCTTTTGGTAGGGTTTGTGTATTTATTTTTTTATTTTATTTTATTTTATTTTTGAGACAGAGCCTCAAGCTGTCTCCCTGGGTAGAGTGCTGTGGCATCACAGCTCACAGCAACCTCCCACTCCTGGGCTCAAGTGAGTCTCCTGCCTCTGCCTCCAAGTAGCTGGGACCACAGGCACCCCCACACGCCTGGCTATTTTTCAGTTGCAGCCATCATTGTTGTTTGGCAGGCCTGGGCTGGATTTGAACCTGCCACCTTAGGTGTATGTGGCTGGAGCCTTAGCTACTTGAGCCACAGGTGCTGAGCCAGGGTTTGTGTATTTAACATGTGCTCCAAGAAAACTCTTATTCTTCCAGTGTGCCACAGAGAAGAATAAAGTTTGGATACTCATGTTTTAATGGGAGTTCGAAGCTTTGAGTTATTGCTATTTAACTGTAGAATCTATAGGGAAAACCATCTTGTGACCTCTGCCTGGGCAATTCTGTTGAGCCATATCTTGTGGTATAAAAAGTGAAAGAACACTCCATTGCCTCTCTGATTGCTGGGCTGGGGCAGGAATGAAGGTTTTAATTCCACAAAAAGGAGAAGGGGGTTTAAAGCAGCAGCTTGCAAAACACTTTGGCTCTTTTTCAACACTTTGTCTTGGTTGCACTATTGGTCCTCTAGTCCTTTTTATCCTTTCATTTTTAGTTGACACACAAGAATTTTACATATTTATACAGATACGGAGTGGTATTTTGATACATATATGTGATATGTCATGATCAAATCAGGGTAATTAGCATATCCATCACATCAAACATTTATTATTTCTTTGTATTGGGGACATTCAAAATCCTCTCTTCTGTTTTTTTTTTAATTGTTAACTATATTTTTATCTATAGTGCTATGGAGCACTAGAACTTATTTCTCACACCTCTGATTCTTTCACCAGTATGTTCCTGAATGTTCTTTGTCTGTTGGGTTCAGACAGTGTCTATTGCAGACAATTTTGGCCAGGTTAAAGTTAATTATGAGGAATTTATTTCAGTATAAATGATGGAGAAGAGGCGAGAGGGTGGAAGATACTTGGCATACTGCAGACACTCAAACGTTTGTAGAATGTAGTAGGTGCATGTAGGAATGAAGCATTGAGAAAAAAGAGTGATAATAGCTAACATTTATTACAATTATTGAATGGTTGGTATATGAAAATGAGAAAACTGAGACTTATAGGAGTCAAGTAAATTACACAAGTAATTGATAGGTGTATAATATTTTAGCTGCAGCCCTTGGGTATAGAGGCAGCTTTCGCCAGAAGCTCCTGCCCAGAAGGAGAAAAGTTGGACTGAAGTGATCCCAGAGAAGTCAAAAGGAGAGAGCTGAGCACAAGGAGAAGCAATCAAGGTGCACATCATCCCTACTGGAACTCTTGGCCAAAACTGTTTGCAGATTCTTGTTCTCTGCTGACTGTAGATGGAAGTTTACTCCTTATTTGACTTTGTTTGCACAGGAGTTGCTAGAGCAGTGATGGGCAGAACCAGTGGATTTGTTGGTGTATTCCCCTCCTTCAGTTATAGCTGGTGAGGGGAAGGGACACAGCTATTCTCATCTTTGGCATCAAAGGTTCCAGGTAAGTACTGTGACTCATTTGAAAGGGGTAGAGAAGAGGAAGGCACTAGGACAGAAACTGGTTGCACTATCTTACTGGGCCAGCCCACAGAGACTCTCGCCACAGCCATGAAAGGGAGCTCCACACCTTCACCCTTCAGCTATTGCTGGTGAGGGCGAGTGCCACAAGCACAAGCTCCAGCTAACTGGAGAAGGGGAGATTAGCTCCAGTTCCTGGGGCCTCCCAATCCGTCTAACCATGCCAGTTTCAGTTGCCAAATAATGTACACTGTCTCCTGAGGGTCCCCAATTATATAAGCCATCAATAACTATTCAGGAACACCCTTTCATTTGATTTAAAAACGTATGGCTAATATATATTAAAAAAAAAAACTGAAAATACTCACGGGGAGGAGCTAGCATAAGAATTCCAGCAACATGAAAACTCATCTCCCCAAGAGATTATAAGAGAGATACAGCAGAAAATACCATCCATAAGGAAAATGCTGAATTATCAGAAATAGAATTCAGAATGTGGATGGAAAATAAGATGATTGAATGGAGGAGAAAATGGAAATAGAAAAATAAAAAATAAATGGATTGAGGCTATCTATAACAAACCCACAGCCAATATCATGCTGGATGGAGTAAAACTAAAAGCATTCCCACTCAGACTGGAACTAGACAAGGATGCCCACTATCCCCACTGCTATTCAACATAGTGCTGGAAGTCCTAGCCACTGTAATTGTGCAAGAGAAGGAAATCAAAGGCATCCAGATGGGGACAGAAGAGGTCAAACTCTTGCTTTGTGCAGACGACATGATCTTAAACCTGGAAAACCCTGGAGACTCTATAAAGCTCTTAGAAGTGATCAAAGAATATAGCAGTGTCTTGGGATACAAAAACAACGCCCATAAACCAGTAGCCTCCGTATATGCCAACGACAGTCAAGATGAGAATAAAATCAAAGACTGTATGTATACGTTTTACAGAAGCTCCAAAGAATATGAAATACCTGGGAATATATCTAACAAAGGATGTGAAAGATCTCTGTAAAGAGAACTATGAAGTCTTGAGAAAATAAATAGCAGAATACATTAACAAATGGAAGAATATACCATGGTAATGCTTGGAAAGAATAAACATCATTAAAATGTCCATACTACTCAAAGCAATCTACAGATTTAATTCAATCCTCCTCCAAGCACCAACTTTATACTTTGAGGAACTTGAAAAAAATAGCACTTCATTTCATGTGGAACCAGAAAAAGCCCCAAACTGCAAATACACTTTTTAGATATTAAAAAAAAAATCTGGAAGCATCATGTTACCACACTGCAGATTATTCTACAAGTCCACAGTGATTAAAATAGCATGGTATTTGGGTGGCACCTATGGTTCAAGAAGTAGGGCTTTGGCCCCATATACTGGATGTTGTGGGTTCAAACTCAGCCCCAGCCAAAAACTGAAAAAAAATAGCATAGTACTGGCATAAAAATAGAAATATAGATCTATGAAATGGAATAGAGAATCTAGAGATGAATCCAGCCACATATCGCCATTCCATTTTTGACAAACCAAACAAAAGCACACACTGGGGAAAAGAAAACCTGTTTAATAAATGGTGCTGGGAGAACTGGTTATGACTGAAAATGGACCCACATCTCTCCTCACTGACAAAAGCTAATTCTCACTGGATAAAGGATTTAAATTTAAGACATGAAACAATAAAAATTCTAGAAGCAAGTGTGGGGAAAGTGGTTGACAAGATTGGCCTGGGAAACTATTTTATGAAGAAGGTCCCCCTGCAATGGCAGCAACTCCAAAAGTAAATAAATGGGACCTGATCAAGCTAAAAAGCTTCTGAACACCTCAGAGTACCAAAACGAAAGCAAACAGACAACCTTCAGAATGTGAGCTTTTTGCATGTTTTGAATCTGACAAAGGGCTGATACCTAGAATTTATGAGGAACTCAAATTAATCAACAAGAAAAGAGCAAACAACCCCATTTCCAAGTGCACAAGAGACATGAACAGAACCTTCTCTGAAGATGACAGATGAATGGCCAACAAACACATAAAACAATGTTTATCATCTTTCATTATTGGAAAAATTAAAATAAAACCCCTCTGAGATATCACCTAACCCCAGTGAGATTAGGCCACATCACAAAGTCCCAAATCTTCATATGCTGGTGTGAATACGGAGAGAAGGCAACACTTCTACACTGATGGTAGGATTGCAAGCTAATGCAACCTTTATGGAAAGAAATATGGAGAATTGTTAAAGAACTTAAGGTCAACTTTCCATTTGATCCTGCAATTTCATTACTAGGTATCTACCCAGAACAAAAATCATTTTACCACAAAAGCATTTGCAACAGAATGTTTATTACAGCTCAATTCATAATTGCCAACTCGTGGGAACAACCTAAACACCCATCATGGAATTTGGGCATTATATCATGGAATACTATTTGGGCAGTATACCATGGAATACTATTCATCCATAAGGAAAGATGGACACTTTACATTTTTGTTTACCTGGAAGGAGTTGAAGCACATTCTTCTTAGTAAAGCAACTGAAGAATGGAAAAAAAAAAAAAAAAACCACTTCCAATGTACTCAATATTAATATGAAACCAATGTATAGACAACTACATGCGCACATGAATAATCAAATATAATTGTAGTCTAGCAAGGGGGAGGGGAAAGGGGGGAGAAAGGAGGAGAAGTGACAGGAGGAAGGAAGGCAGTTGAGATTTTACCTAATGTACATAGTGGGAGGGTGTTCAGTATGCTTTCTTGGTGAAGGGCTTAACTAGAACTTGAACCTTATCTTACAATTGAAAACAATGTAACCGAAACGTTTTTTCCTCATATTAATTTGAAATCAAAGTAATTCTGGCAAAAAACTAAAAAAAAAAGACAAAAAAGGAAATTGCTTGATTTTAGATTTTAGAATGATATTTGGTAAACATACTATATATTATCACATCATATCATCAGTAGGATTAGTGCTAGCACTGCACAATCAAATGCATTAATATTTATACACTGAAATATATGAATATTCACCCTAGTGAGATAAATAAAGACCATAAATAGCTCCACATTTGTTCAGGTCAAGTCAGGTTTTTCTGACAAATAAGCTACAAAACACCTTTATTTTTCAAAGCCTTTTTGGATTTTGAAATTATAGACAGTTTTGCTGGCCTGTAGTGGGTGGTGGAGAATAGTGACAACCCAGGTGTCTCCTACTGCCTTACTGTCTTAGCTTTCTGTTGTTGCCGAACAAGTTATCACAAATTTAGCAGCCAATGGAATGCAAATGTTTTACCTTGAAGTTGTGGAGGTCAGAAATCCAAAACGTTTCTCACTGGGCTAAATTCAAAATGCTAGTAGAGCTGCCTTCTTTCTGGTTCTCCAGGGGAGAATTTGTTTTCTTGTCTTTCTCAGGTTCTAGAGGCTGCCCACGTTCCTTGGACCATGGCCCCTTTCTTTTGTCTTTAAAACCAGAAATAGCAGGCCAAGTCCTTTTACTATGTAACCTCTCATCACTCTGATCTCTTCTTATATCTTCTACCATATTTAAAAGGCCCTTGTAAATACATTGGACCCACTCAATTTTTGGAGTATATTATCTCAGTTCTCCAGAAAAACAGAACCAGTGGCATGTTTGTATATATAGTAAAAGAATTATTTAAGTAATTGTCTCACATGATTACAGAGGCTGGCAAGTCCAAAATCTGAAGGGTGGGCCATCAAGCTAGAGACACAGATAATAGTTGATGTACTTGACAATCAAAGGCCATCTGCTGGAAAATTTCCTCTTGCTTGGAGGAAGTCAGTCTTTTCTTTTATGTAGATTTGCAACTGCTAGATGAGGCCCATCAAGATTATGGAGGACAATCTGCTTTACTCGAAGTCGGCCAATTTAAGTATTAATCTCTTCCAAAAAGACCCTTGCAAAAATATCCAGAAAAATGTTTGGCATTATTTAATGTTTGACAAATAAGCTAAATTGGCATGTAAAATTAGCCATCATACAGATAATCTCTCTATTTTAAGGTCAGCAGATTAGCAGCCTTATTTTCATCTGCAACTTTAATTTACCTCATGATGATCTCACATATTCTCATTTCCAGAGATTAGGACATGAATATCTATGGGATCCATTATTCTACCTATAGCAGTTGGTTTTGCAAACTGTACCCAGTACAGTTCCAAGGGAGGGTACCATTCAAATCAATTGCAATTTGAATAGTACCACCTTCTGAAGCAATACAATTTGGAGATCCTTTTCCAGAACCCACTTGGATAAAGATAGCCATTGCCATATTCCCTATCAGGAGAAGGATGCAATCAAATTTCTTCATGCTCAGCTTCTAACAATTAGAATAATGACTACTTCAACATAAATATATTGGGTAGCTCCACAGAAGATGAGAGAGAGTTAGTGTCTCTATGGAGTCACCCTGTGGAGCAGAGGGGCAGAGTTATTAGGCTTGCAATTCCAGGTTTTCCTCAGGACAGTCTCTAATAGCCTTTCATAACTCAAATAGGATTGTGTCCTCTGGATAACTCTTGGAGAGATTTGTAGAGGGGAAGTGGAAAAGTTGCATTTTGCATTATTATAGCCTGCTGTGTGGTTTCAATGGGAACAATTCCCAGTCCAGGAGCTGAGGCAGGGAACTCTTTGTTCTGGCATGGCTGAGTGGATGATGAACACACTCTTGATAGATATGGAGCCTACAGATCTATGATATATTTCTTCAGAAAGAACATTTTTCAGGAGATTCAAAACATGGCTAGAATATCTTATATTTTCATTATTTTTTGCCATAGATGATAGAAAAAAATCAAACACCTCCTAAATGCTCAAATCAGGAGAGAGATATACTTTTATCGCAATCTGCTCTATTCCTCTCTCCAGAAACAAAGCTAAGAAAAACAGACAGGAGAGAACAATCAGAAAGTCTTTTCAAATATGCCAGGGCCATTAATTCAAACTGTTTTCAAGAAACCTAGAAGGATGTTCCTTTTGTGGCTGATGTGAAAAATTACATTTATCATTGTTTGCAAAAGCTCAATGAGGCAAAACTCTATCTCTCCACCCTTCCAATTCCTACAATAAATAGCCACACTCTAGATGTTTTCATTGCTGTAAAGAGAGTCATTATCAGAGATGATTGAATAAATTGGTAAAAATCTGGCTGTCAGTGTATAAGCACTGTTAGTTCTTTCTAATGTCCTAGGCAACTTCTGTTTCTGGCTTCCCATTGCTCAGGGAAGGGGCAATACTTCTGCTTTTGATGTCAATTGGCTTTTATTAGGTGCCAGGACGTTTGGTCTAGATTACAACAGTGCTAGTGAGCATGGAGAACACAGAGAAGGGTTAGCAGGTTAGGTGAGAAAATTGCCACCTAACGGAGGATGTGACCTCAATCTTTCCATTAGCAGGGATGATTCAGAGCTGACAAGGTCTTGGGAACACAGCAGTTGTTCAAAACAGGAAAACAAA
The DNA here is from genome assembly GCA_963574575.1 of Galagoides demidoff. Classification (NCBI taxonomy): domain Eukaryota; kingdom Metazoa; phylum Chordata; class Mammalia; order Primates; family Galagidae; genus Galagoides; species Galagoides demidoff. The sequence continues at coordinate 11,382 of CAUYQV010006393.1, forward strand.
AGGAAATATCTGCCTTGGCGTTCATAAATTCTTATCTAAATGGCCATTGGGTTATTTGTGAATGGGATTAGCACAAGTCAAGTCTCTGGTTGGACTCCAAAGCCCATGCTTGTTCTGTTATACAACATTGTTACATTATGCTCAATATCTTCTGTTTAATTTGCAACACATTTTAGAGTGGGATGAGGGCAATCTGAGTGAATTTGATAAAGACTTGAAGAAAAAAGGCAAACAACTTACTAGTTAAAGATTGAAGGCTTTTGTTGTTGAAAGACCAGCCAACATAGAAAAGACCTTACTATATTTTGTTTATAAACACAATTTCATATTTTAAGTTGTTCATACTTCTTTTTTTCAAATGTCATGTAACCATAGTTTAAGCAGGGGTCAGTAAACTTATTCTGTAAAGGGTTACATCATTCAGGTCCTGAGGGATAGATAGTTTCTGTTGTAACTCCTCAGCTCTGATGTAGCGCAGGAACAGCCATAGAGGCTGGGCAAGACTGTATTCAATAAATTATTGACAAAAACAGCTGCAGGGCCAGATTTGGCCTATGAGCTGGCCACAGTTTGTTGGGCCCTATGGGATGAGGAAAAAATTAAGCTGAGCAGCTCAATTTTCATACATATAAAAACTAGAGCAATAAAGAATGTCAGGCATCCAATCTGGTGAAATGGGAACAGCTGTCTAAGCCACTGTCTCCTCTGTGTTTTCAACAATACTGGTGTTCTCCATGCCTTTGTCTTGACTCTCTCCTGTTCTCCACTGTGTTAGCATGACGTAGGATGCTATGGGAAAGGAAAGGAAAACTGGGGGGTGAGTGTGTCATGGGTTAGGGGTCCTGGGATGCCTGAAAGAGGTAGGATGATTTGCTATAAACTTGCTTTATGTACTTGAGGGTAAATCGTTTCATAATTTTATTTTTTTTCTCTGAACAACAAATGGCTCAAAGAAGACAAAATAGGTATCGTTTCCTTTCATCCCTGTTGGGCACAGAGGGCAGAATCCAGCAAACCCCAGGTTCTGCTCTCTTTCTGCTAAACCAAGGAAGCATTTGGATTATAAAGTTTAATCGTGGTGACTTCCTCTTTACACAGGAATAACGTTCCCCTCTCTCAATATCTCTTATTTTTAAGTCAATTTAGTGCCAAGGGCCATATTTTAATCTTAAATGTCAAGTATACTTACAAATGTCAAGTGCACACATAAATGTCAAGTGAACTCTGTAGTTCTCATATCCTCTCCAACTGAAGTGTAGAAGACACCATACAGATGAATTGCGACTCCAGTATTCTGATGCTTTAATGCACCTTGTTCTTGTGCTGGAGGCATAGCTATCTACTTAGCTGTTATATTCACTCTGTAGCTTCACAGTGAAATTGGAACAGTTTTCAGAATTGGAGTCAATGAACCACATACTTGTTTATAAGAAGATACATGGAGAGTGCAAGCCCTTTGGTGAATTTTTTGAAAGAAAATGGGATCAACAATAAAAATAATTTTACAGGAAATTGCTTGTTTGCCCATTGGACAGTGTTTGGAAATAACCTTTGTATCGCCTACTTACTCATGTTACTGAGGCACCTTTGCCTTCTTGTCGGCAAATCTTTTCTGCTTGTGCAAAGGGGAAGCCACGGCCCTGATTTATATTTTCACAGTTTACCTTTTTGTGGAAATGGATATTTTTCTTCCAAGTCACCATTTTGAGGTTTTGATAAACATTCAGGGGGTTCATAATATGTGTGGGAATTCCCCCCACATGCGTGGATTTCTTCCTTTATCCATTTAGTAAACACTTAGTGAGTGTCTGTAATGTGTTAGGTGCTGGATATAAATAGCAATGAACTCAGAGCTTGTGTTCTAGTGGAGGAAACAGATATTAAATAATTAATCATTCTAGTGAATAAATAACTGCTGCAGAGAACTAACCTAGTCTGGGATCAGGAAAGACTTCTCCAAGGAAATGGGATGTAAGTAGCCTTAGACCATTTGGGCTACAATAGGAAAAATGAATACAGGTTCACTAGACGAAGACTGGGAGTTAGAGTGTGTCAAATGGAGAGAACTCTTAGATTCATGGGACTTGAAGTGAGGAAGAGCTCAGAGCATTGAAAGTATGTCAATGTGTCTTGATCTAGGGAGTAAGCAAGAGAGTGACACAAAATTTATTTATTCATTAAGTATTCTGGGGGACTACTGTATACGTACTACTGTTTCAGGTAGTAAAGATAGAGTAATGAAAAAAATCCATGCCTTCAAAGAGTTTATATTCTGGTGAGAGAGACTATAAATATATAAAAAGATGTTAACTTGATTTTCTGTAGTGATATGTACTATGGAGGACAGGAAGCTAGGTGGTTAGTGAAGGTCTCTCTGAGGAGATGTCATTTAAGCAAATACTGATTGATGTGAAAGAGCCAACAGGTGAAGACCTGGGGGACAAGAATTCTAGGCAGTGGGATCTGCCGGGAAGCACATACCTGGTATGTTTTGTCGACTTTATTTTATTTAATGTTCTCCGACAAATTCAAGAGACACATACTAGGTAAGTAGTGCTAAGTTCATGGCTTATATGTCTCAGGGTAGGATTTAAACCCAGGTCTATGTATCACTTCCCTTTCCTATTATACAGTACTGCCTCTTTAGAGGGTACTAAGCCATCTCCAAATACACGGGTTATTTAATAAAATCAGCCATTTAATCATTTCAGTGAAAACTGTCACATCTTCTTGCTCCATTCAGTTACGGAGGGATTCTACTTTATTTCTCAGATCTTTGAGGGCTGGGGAAAGGGGAAACGGCGGGGAGGGGAGAGTGGAGGATGGGTGGCGGGAGAGTAATCGGTGGGACCACGCCTACGGTGCATCTTACAAGGGGACATGTGAAGCTTACTAAATGTAGAATATAAATGTCTTAACACAATAACTAAGAAAATACCATGAAGGCTATGTTAACTAGTTAGATGAAAATATTTCAAATTATATATAAAACTAGCACACTGTACCCAATGACTGCATGAATGTGCACAGCTATGATTTCATAAAAAAAAAAAAGAAAGAAAAGAAACCTGTCACATCTGAGAGTAAACGCAACTCTTGGTACATACCCTGGTTGCAACCTCAGGATGTTGCTGATAAAGGCATTCTCATCCTATTCTTCTAGTAAAGACCCCTTTGGTCTGTGGTATGAGGAGAGCCCATGCTTATTGTGCAGTCTGTAACATCTAGAAAGTCCCAGACTAACAGGCAACTCAGGTTCTATGCTTCTTCTTCCATTTTTTCTCCTGGGTTTGGAAACTTGGACACAATCTCTCTGAGTTCCACTTTGCTCATCTGTCAAGTTGAAATGTTCATATCTCACTTTTTGACCTCTTAGGGTTGTCAATATTCAATTAAAATGTGCCTCTGCCTTTACATTCAGCATCCAACAATTTCTTACCATCTTCAGTGCTACCATCCTGGGACAACCACAAATAATTTGGTTTTTTTTTTTTTTATTAAATCATAACTGTGTACATGGATGAATTTATGGGGTACAGTGTACTGATTTGATGTACAATGTGAAATGCTTACATTGGACTGATTAACACATCCATCACCTCGCTTACTGATTTGTTGTGGTAATACAATTATACGCTTTTCTTAATAGTTTTGAAATGTACTACTGCATTACGCATACTAGGTGAGGTCCCACCAAATACCCTCCCTCTTCCTGGTCTCCCCCACCCCTCCCCTCTCCCTCCTCTTCCTTCCTCCTTTCTAAACTATGAATGTGTATGTGATTATATATTGATTTCATAGTAGTACTGAGTATATTTCTTCCTGATTATTGCAGTAGCAGCCCAACTGGTCTGGCTGTACTACCTTTGTTATTCCAGTCCTGAACTCCAATCTGAATGGAGTAACCAGGGTGATCCTGCTAAAAACTAGTCAGTTCTTTGTGGGACTTACTACTCTGCTCCAAATCTTCCTGTTAGTTGTTAATGTGCTTGAAATTAAAGCCAAACTCTTAATATTACCTATGATATCTTCCATGATGTCCCTGCTCACATTATCACTCTGACCTCATCTCCTCATCTGGTCCTCTCATTCCGTCTGCTCCAGCCTCAATGATTTTCTTCATATTCATCAACCAGGCTAGGCACAATCTCACCTGAGAGATTTTTGCTTGTTCTTGTCTCTTCCAGGAACACTATTTATGCAGGGAGCTGCCTGGTTAACACCCACACTCCATTTAAGTCTCTGCTCAAATGCTACCTATTATTTTTTTTCCTTTCAAAAAATACTTTCTAGGTAATTTCATTTTTTTTTATTAAATCATAGCTGTGTGCATTAATACTATCATGGGGTACAGTGTGCTGGTTTTATATACAATTTGAAATATTTTCATCCAACTGGTTAACATAGCCTTCATGTCATTTTTTTAGTTATTGTGTTAAGACATTTATATTCTCCATTTAGAAAGCTAATTGTTAATGACGCCTACAGTGACCATTCTATTAACACTGGCAGCCACCTTTTCCACATTTCAGACTCCCTTATTCTGCAGCACTTTTTCTGTTTCCTTTTCTGTAGTACTGTGCATTGCTTAACATAATATATACTTACTTACAGGGTTACTGCATGAAATTTTCTAGCAACTAGGACATTGTCCAGAGTAGAAATGGGTGGTATTAAATTATACCAGGAAAATATATGTGAACCTGGAATTAGTAATTTGTGATGGTTTTAAGAAAATGTTCTGTTTCCCCTTGTTGGAGTTCATAAGAACAGGGATCTTTGAATGTTTTGTCTTGCATTCATTCATCTCATTTGTTAATACCAGTAGCTGACATACAGTAGAAGATTAATAAATATTTTTGAGCAAATGAATGAATAATATGCATGAAAGATGTTCTTTAGATATAAAGTACTATATATATATATATACATATATATATATCAGTTAACTTTTGAATTTATCTCAGTGTATCAATACATTTTTATATATAGTGGAATAATCTGACTATAACTATATGCTAAATATATATATCTAATATCAGAAACCCTCCCCACTTTACCCCCTTATTCCCTAGGACAGAGCTAAAGATAAGTTTGCCATATATTTTATATACTGTATATTTTAAAATGCTAAAGGATAATTTAACAGATAAGCATGATATAGGAAAAATTATTACAGAAAGTTGAAAGTTCTGTTTATTCAAAAGACTGTTTTTGTCCATGAGGGCACATGTGTCTGCTGAGGGTTTAAAGATACTGACAGTTAGCTCAAGGAGTTGGTGATTTGGCTTGACTGAAAGTCACTACTATGTACACATGAAGCTGAGCAGGGGAAAGCCAGGCAGCCTCTTTTCTGGTCCAAGAGAAAGCCCACTACCTGCTATTTGAAGAGAAGATAAGAATGGATGAAACTGAGTGAATTCTTGCAAAGGATGGACAACATGGGCCAGAAGTGATGTTTGATGAGGATTATCAATTAGTAAGAGTTAAATTAAAAATTGAAATGTTACTTAACCCACGTCAGGCTATCCAAAGTCCTGGACAATGATTGACAGTAGCCATTTCTGGTTTTTTACGCCACTGTGCATCCACTCATTGCTCCACCTGCTCTATTTATTGAGTGCTTCTTGACTGAATTTCTAGCAGAAACCAAAATGTACTCTTATTAAAGTTAATGAATGAACTGAATCCAAATGTAAAACAGTTTAAATTCCACTTTGCTTACTCTGTAGTTTTGAAAATGCTTAGATAACAAGAGTGTGCAATTTACTTATAAAGCCAAAGAAAAATCAATAGATAAACTTTAATGCTTCCTTTCTCAATTGATGATATCAACCAGGATGATTACCCTAGAGGCTTTGTTTTCAAATACATTTAAAAACTATAACATCTCCATTGGGCTAGACTTTGTAGGCCTCCATCATTCTCTTGCTTTTGGTAAATCAGGTTTGGTGTTTGGTTTAGTGGGTTTCTCATGCATCGCACCCTACAACATCTGAAATATCTCTTCTATTCATAGTGCTTTTCTTCTATTGCAAGGATGTATCACAGAACAAAGGCAGAAAAGTTCATTGGGTTCAGATTCATAACAAAATAAGATAACATTTAATGTTATCTTCGGGCATTTAACAAGTCATAGGAAAAGGTCAATATGCAAAAGGGTGAAACCTTTACAATTCCAGTAATGGAAAAGAGAAGAAGATGTATTTTCTACCTTCTTTTTGGATTAGTGCTTGACTTCTTTTAAGAGCTTTCGGCCTTGAGAAACTGGCCTCTAATACAAATTCATGTTCATCTTTTGTGGTGTGGATCACCCAAGCTTGCAAAATAGACTGTTTAGTTTAAATGTTATAAGGAAAAAACAGGACTGAGAAGAGCCAGACACATAGTAGGGACTCAATATATGTGTTAATTTAATGTAAAATGGTTGGTATCTTCTGTAAGCATATTCATCTGCCAATTTGTCTCTGCTGTCTGATGCTAGGTAGCCTCATAAGATCTGAGCAGCTAGAGAGGAGATACGGATGTGCAAATTTAGCAGTCAGAGTGAAATATGCTAAAGCATAACTTGATTCTTTTTTCTGTGAGTGAATTCATTTTCTTTTCCATGTGCCTAATCTTCCTTATAGTTATAGAAAACAACAGTGACCACCAACATAGTAACAGCAATAGAAACCTTAATTTAGCTGCTTTCAGGTAAACTCAGTCCAAATCTGTGATGTCTTAGTCAATACAAATTAATAATTCATGCTCATTCAGAGTTAAAACATCTTACATTTTGTTTTCTCTTCTCCAGCTCCTTGTAGTTTCTCTTAAGCTTCTGAGCATGATTATAATGTTGGTGGGAACTTAGCTTATGCAGCAGCTATATGATATTTTTAAGGAGAGTGTCTGAAAAGGGTCTCTTCTTGATTCTCATCTGTCTTAATCTTATGAGATTGTCCCACTTCAGTTGATTGTCTCTGGTGTATCCATTAGAAAGGTTTTTGCCAGAAAGTAAAAATTAAAACAAACAGAGCCTTAAAATACAAGAATATTTGCTATTTAGTGATAAGGAAATCTGACAAATCTGAACATACATGGCCTCAGGGTTGGTCTGGAAGTTCAATGACCAAGGCTCTTGCTATTTTTATGCTCTGTCATCATTTGAATATTGCTTTTTCAATTTTGTATTCTTACCTCATGGTCACAAAACAGTTGCCACAGTTCCTAACATCACATAGTCTTTCCAAGGCAGAAAGAAGAGCTGGAGAATGAACATCAGCAGCTCTTCTCTTGTATATACTTCTTTTATCAGGAAAGCAGAAGTGCCTCAAAAACTTTCACTTAGGTCTCTGTGGCAAGAAGTGGGTTATAGCATACTATTTTCTGTGAACAAGGGAGGAATAATGATGCATTTTCATTTCCCACCCTATGCAATATAGATTTGAGAAGGGCATTTTGAGTGGGTAAGTTTTTGTTTCTGCCATTACTAGGCGAGTTCTTGACAAAGGATATGTACAATGCTCCCTGAGATTGTGAAACAGATGGTTTGTGGGAAAAAAGACTAGATTCCTTCAATGTAAAGTTTTTGATGGCTGAGTGGGACCTTTTGTGTGCAGGAAATGATATTTGCAGTTACTTTTAAATTAATGTATTAAAATTACAAAGTAGTTTTCTTCTGGGCCTTAAATTCAATTTAAGAATCTTAGTTTATTCCATAGATCTAGTATATTTTGTCAATCACTTGCAAGGCAGCCTTTGATTAATGTTAGATCAACTCAAGCTGAACGGAACAAATTCTGCTTCATTAAATGGATTTCTATTTGTAAACCTAAATTTCTCACTTATCTCTCACATTTTAAAGTCTAATATACCTTATTTTCTTTTTTAAGTACTTCAAGTACCTGACCAGACACATTTATGACCCCAACCAGCAACACCTTATTAATTGCTTGAACAACTCTTATACATGCAGTACTTTAAACTTGTAAATATAAAGAACCTCAAAATCTCTTAAACATTCCAGCACATTAAAAAATATGTGTAGTCAAAATATCTTACATCCTTTAATGAAAAATTTGAAATGAATAAAGTGTTTTCAATTAGAATTCGTCTGTTATCTCTGTTTAAAATGCCGTTCTAAAATATGTCACATTCTCTTTCACATCACGAACATATTGAATGCCAACTGCATACACATTATTCTGAACTTCATGTATGGATTAGTGCTCTGGGATTTATTTATGTCTATCTCTATATCTTATTCCATGCTTCCCTAAGATTTAAAACATACTTATTTCCAAGGGGAGTAGAGCATCATTTCAGGCCAGACAACCTGTTTTCATCATTTCAAGTGAACTGAGATCTCTTTCAAGCCAGAAATTTGAGTGGGCTGACTTCAGTAAGAGACATCTACATTCCAGGAAGATTCTCTTTTTCTGTAGTTGTGTAAACTGAGTTTCTTCTTTTGTCACTATAGTGATTAGAAGTGGTAGGTTCACATCCTTTACCTGGGGTTGGATTCTTTTTTTTCTTTTTCTTTTATTTTTTAAGACAGAGCCTCAAGCTATCCCCCTGGGCAGAGTGCACTGGCATCACAACTCATAGCAACCTCCAGCTCCTGGGCTCAAGTGATTCTCTTGCCTCAGCCTCCCAAGTAGCTGGGACTACGGGTGCCTGCCACAACACCTGGCTATTTTTTGGTTGCAGCCATCATTGTCGTTTGGCAGGCCTGGGCTGGATTCGAACACTCCAGCTCAGGTGTATGTGGCTGGTGCCTTAGCCGCTTGAGCCACAGGCGGCAAGCCATGGGATTGGATTCTTATAAGCTTAAGTTGCACCCTTACATTATTCGTCCATCATCACCAAATTTTAATAGACGAAATGTCTTCACACACCTCCACCAAGTTCATAGCTAACTTTCTTGAACTGATTTTTACAAATTGAGTGAATTCGGGATTTTTGGGTGCGTGTGTGTTTTCCCATCTGAGCTACCATTTTAACAGAGATGGCAATGATATTCGATTGGATTCTGTATGCTTCTATACAGTTGTCCCCATAGTCACAATCACATAAGGCAATTTGCACCCTCTGACATGTGATCATTATGCAACTACACATTCACCTGATTCCTAGGAGGAAGTCTTGGGTGATGTGGTGGGTGGAGCTATCCTTATCACTTACCCTTTACCCCATCATAGCCACAAAACATGGGCATACACTTTACCCCCATTTGTCATTTTATGCTGCAATGGATGCTCATGGAAACTTTGGCGATGCAGAAGTTTCAGGAGTATTCATAAACCCTCTGTGTGTGTCTAAGCCATCCACATGCATGAGGTCATTTGTACTCTGTCACACTGAGATGGTACTTCTCTCCGAGGCCTTGCTCTTCTCTCTTTCTTCAACTCCGAATCTGTGAAGAGCATTGGAAGATCTTTAGCTTTACACTCTAAACTAACTCTTCTACTCTCCTCAGCTCAAGGGATTTTTTTTCTGGTAGGAGTGGAGGAGTAAGGAGAATGAGTGGTCCCAGTGTGTGTAGAAATCTTTCTGCATTACACATGAACTCTTTGTGTTTTGAAGTTAGAGGCAGGACATCTTGATTTCTTTGCTTTTCTGGGCCAGTATGTTAACTTCCTCCTGGGTGAATTTAAGCTCTGGTTTTCACAGAAGAAATATATCAGGGGATATGGGAGAAGGAAAGGACTCAAAGACTAAAATCATCATTTGGCCGCCACGGTATGGTACTAGGGGATAGAAATATTTCTGTTTCCTTCTTTTCTAAGCAGGCCTATGATTTAATAGCTGAAGCAGCTATCAGGGGATCTTAACTGTCTAGGATGAGAGTAGTTTGCAGATTTATTAGAACAAAAGCCAGTGGCTTCTCTATATTTAGCTGATTCCTCTTCCTCCTTGTGCTCTCCATTTAAGTGACAGCGATTTCTCTTTTAGCATGCATCCAACTTCAGAGTATGCTTTAATCTTTCCCTTAACCAGTAGATTTTGCTACCTTAGAGTAGCGAGAGCTTGCACTTCTTCATAACTCAGAGCCTAATGCTATATTGGGCACTGAATGTCTGCGCAAGAAATAATGAATACTTGGTTTTAATATTTGTGGGGAATAGGAAAATAGAGTAAGCATTAATGAGAGGGTAGGCCACAGGGGTTCGTCCTGTCTTGAATGTGTGAGATCGGGGGGTGGGGCTTTTGGGGCCATGTTTGATTCTTAGACTTGATGAACAGCTTAGTTGTCACTGAGCATTTTTAAAGGTGATGGTGATACAGGATGAGTGGTAACCCAGCCAGCTCGTGGAGCTGGGGGGCACGGACTGGCTGCCTCTACCTTGGCAGTGTCGGTGCAGTAGCAGCAAGCAGCGGAACCAGCAGGCTGGAGGGTGGGCAGGGGGTCCCCATTTCGTAGGCCTGGGAATGAAAGGGATTGTAGCTACTCATTTGTGACCCAGATATGGCCCAGACATGCCCCAGACACATTGTCCTAGACATGACCCAGACATGTCCCAGACATGCTAAATGTAACTACCTAGCTCCGTTAAATGTAACTACCAAGGGCCAGACATGCCCCAGACACGTTGTCCCAGACATGACCCAGACATGTCCCAGATACTCTAAATGTAACTACCTAGCCCCCCTAAATGTAACTATGGAGAGCTTCATGCAACTTTATATACCCTTAGAAAAAGAACCTAGGGACAGACAGACAGACAGGGAGAGAGAGCACTTTTCTCTCCTGAGTCCAGTTTTCTCTCTCTGCCAGGAGCTCTGGCACTTCTTTATTCTTTTCTGGAAATAAATCTTGGCTTACCACTGATTTGTGGTCCGCGGATTCATTCTTTGAATCACCAAGACCGAGAACCTACTGAAGAGCAAAATTCCAGTATCAATGGGATTTAAGTGGAAGGCATAAACCTGGGAGATAAGGGGATGTTCTAGCTGCCACAGAATGTGGCATCTTCAGTTTCTAGCAAGGAAAACATTTTTTATTGCTATCAATCAAAAGTGCAATGTTATCTTCAATGTTTAGCTAAGTAGATGGAATGGAGTGATTTTACTGAGATGTTGAAACTTGTTAGTCAAGAAAGACTTTTATAAACTGTAAATGGGGACTGAGATGAATCTAAGGCTTCCTTTCATTTTGCAAAGCAGGCAAGTCTTCCTGGACTTATTTTCTTCCTGACATTCCTTTATATAATTCATTTGAACAGGCTAAAGATGAAACAGAGATTTTTCATGTCTTTTGACCCTGAGCCATTTATGTGAGAGAGGCTTTTAAAACATGAATATTTTTGGCTCTGACAACTGCACCTTTGAAATGGCATGAAACACAGTGTTTAGAACTGCAAATATCACTGACATTTCTAAAGTGCAAACAATGTTTAATAGTATGGCAGCAAATTTATTGCCTCTGCATGAACATAGGTATTGCTTCACAGTTATGGTATTTAAGAGTTAAATCAGTGGAAAACTCAATACAGACTAGTTTATGTAACCAGAGGTAGGTATAATAATTAGGAGGACTGTGAAACTCTTTTAATGCTTTAATAAATATGCCAAATATCTGTGTCAGCCTTCTGTTCTCTGAGCCCAGATTGCTACTTTGTAGGTAGGTATCAATCTTCACTACTTGCTGTATCCAACCTTTCTGAATCTGTGATTGGGATCCATCTGTTCGGCTATATTTATTAATGTATTTTCTTATGACATAAATCCTTCAAAATGTTCATCTCCAAATGGTGTCACGATACCTGCTGGGTTATATTTGTTAGACACAATAATAGCATAATAGTCTTTAACCACAGAACACAGAAAGTAAAATAAACAAAAGAAAAAGTTATGTTCTACAGAGGCCAGGGCTGCCTTGGGAGTAAACAGCGGTGCCCCTGAAAGATTGGTCAGAAGGCATGGTAATTATGAAATATGGCTGTAGCTTGAGAGTAGGAGGCCAACCCTGGACTCAGAAAAGGGGGTTGGGGCATGTGAGTACATTAAGCATTTCGGTGGCTTCTGTTCTGGTCCTGGTGGAATGCTTGCTTAGCATCCGGCCACAGAAAATAAAATGGAAAAAGAAATGATAGTTTGCTAGTGGCAGTACAGTAGCAGCTTTTAAAATGTGGACAGATTTTAATTTTGAAAAATGTGATGCTCTATCACCCACAACATTTTGGAACCTTTTATGCTGATATTTCTCTACAGTTTTCCTCCCTCCAGGCTCTTTTTACAGGCTTTTATATACACATTGAGAAAAGACTGTGGGAAAAATAATTTTTACTATGAAAATGATGTGAATATGTCCTGGAGGCTTATCGTCTAAGAGGTGAGCGTTTCCAACAGTGTAATCTCATTTAAGGAGGCTAAGAATGTTCCACCTGGAAAGGACAGTTCTTCCATTTTACTGGTTAATGTCTTTGCAACAAATATTTTTTGAGTGCTTACAGATAAGGAAACTACAACTCACAAATGTTGATGACTTTGCCAAGTGCAAAGTCAGGCCCATATTTTCCCCTTAAACTTTAATGCCACTGCTCACCAGTCTTTTTATATTTCCATTCCATGCTTTTTATTTGTGCTGTGAATTTAGCCATTGCCATTATGGTTATTTTATTATAATATGGGTTTAGTTTGAGCTCATGCTTAACAATTTTTCACCATGCTTTCTTACATATCATCTCTTGTGACTCCATATATGTATGTGTGTACACAGACAACAGTTTGATCATCCTTTCTCCTAGTCTGCAAATGAATCATTATGCTATTTGTTTATATTCACTCATCCATCCATTTGTTTATTTATTTTATTTAATCCAATTTTTTTTTCCCATGCCTACTCTAGTCTGAATGTAGTTTTACTTGCTGGTGAAACAGTGGTGAACAAAAATTACCCTGGTTGCTTTCCTCATACAGCTTAACCTTTCATGGAAGAGGCAGATATTAAAGAAATCAGCACATAAATATATAAGTTCAAACTGGCAAGAGAAAATAACTAAGGACTTAATGCATATCCAAGAGGGAGGATAGAGGAGCATGGTCAGGCAAGATCTTTTCGAGGAAAAGTTAAGTTGAAGACTAAAAGTAGTGTGGGTAGATGGTAGAGAAGAGTCTTTCATGCAGAGGGAACACTAAGCACAAATGCTTGGAGGCAGGAAAGAGCTTTTAAGACTCAAAAGATGGCCAATATGGCTAGTGTGTACTAAAAAAGGAGGGAGTATGAGATCTAAAATATTGGAACTTGTAAAGCTAGAGAGTACAGTAGTGGTTACCAGAGGCTGGGGGGGATGAATGGGGAGATATTGATCAAAGGGTACAAAATGTGAGTTAGATAGGAAGAATGTCTTTAGATTTAATGTGCAACATAGTCACTGTAGTCAATATCAATGTATTATTTATTTCAAAATTGCTCCAACAGTGGATTTTTTTTAACTTTTTAATTTATTTTTATTTTTTTGCAGCATTTTTTTGGGCTGGTACCAGGTTTGAACCCACCACCACCGGTATATGGGGCCAGCACCCCACTCCTTTGAGCCACAAGCGCCACCCTGGATTTTTTTTTTTTTGAGACAGAGTCTTATGTCTCACTATGTCACCCTGGGTAGAGTGCCATGGCATCACAGCTCACAACAACCTCAAACTCTTGCCTTAGCCTCCCAAGTAGCTGGGACTACAGGCATCCATCACAATGCCTGGCTATTTTTTTTTGTTGTGGCTGTCATTGTTGTTTGGTAGGCCCAGCTGGATATGTGGCTGGTGCCCTAGCTGCTGAGCTACAGGTGCCGACACTCAAAGAGTAGATTTTTAAATGTCTCACTATAAAAAATTACATGAAGTGATAGATATATTACCTAGTTTGATATAATCATGCCACAATTGTATGTATGTATCATAACATCACACTGTACCTCATAAACATATAAAATTAGTCTTTGTTAATTAAAAATAAAAATTTTACAAAATGGAGGGGGAATGAGATAAAGCTGGAGAGGCAAGAGAGCTAGATATTTCAGCACTATGGAGGGAAAAATGGAAAGTCATTGAAAAGATTCAAGGAGGGAAGTGACAAGATTTACATTTAAATATGTTTACGTTCACATATTCACGCACACATGCACTTGTTTTAAAATTCAAATTTCGCTTAGGGATTTTATCTTAAAAAATATGTAACTCCTATGAAAGTTAGGGAAAAATGACAATAAAATAAATAATGAATATTGCTGAAGCTCCTACTCAAGAACAAAGAATGACCAATATTCTTCATTTGTCTGATCCAGGTAATGTCCTCTCCAATGCCCTTCTCTCATCCTATCCCGAAATTACTAGGCTGAATTTTGTTTTTATCATTTCTCAGATTTTTAAAAAAATAAATTTGACTCCCTATGCATAAAATTTAAACCATATTTAGTTTTATTTTTCAGCTTCATAAAAATGACATCATACTATACCTACAGTCTTTCTATAACTTGATTTTTAAAAACACAACATTGTATTTGTAGGATGCATCCATGCTGATGATCTGGCTGCAGTCATACACTTTGACTGGTGTATAATATTTTATGATGTTTGTGTTTTAAATTTACCCATCTCATTGTTGACAGATATTTGAGTTATTTCCAGTTTTTTAGGTTTTGGATATTTTTTGCGTGTGCTACGAACCTTTTTATAAATGTCTCTTGGTTATCATGCTCAAGAGTTTTTCTAGGGTGTATATTTGGGGATGGAATTGGTGAGTTATAGTCTTGTAGTATGTTTAGCTTGATAACATAATGCCATATTGATATAATATATGGCAACTTGATATGATACTTCCACCGACATTGTTTTAGTTCCCTTCCTTCAGATGCTCACCCATAATTTGTGGTGTAAGACTTCTAAATTTTTGCCTATACTGTGGGAGAAAAATTATCTCATTTTCTTTTAATTAGCATTTCCATGATCGCTAAGGATATTGGGCGTATTTCACTCCTTTGCAGAATGTCTGTTTGGATTTTACTTCTTTAAAAATATAAATATTTATTTTGTATTTATGTTATTGATATTTTGTTCTTCATCTATTTTTCTAGTTTGCGTTTTCATGTATTTTTTGATGATGCAATGTTATAACCATTAAAGTAGTTATGTTAGCATGTTTTGCATTTCTATAATGGAGATACCTGAGGATAGATAAGCTATAACACAAAGAGATTTCTTTGGATCATGGTTCTGCATACGGTATAAGCCTAGCATCAGCATCTGCTTCTGGCGAGGGCTTCACAGAGCTTCCAGTGAAAGCAGAAAGTGAAGGCGGAGCAAGCGTGTCACAGGGGGAGAGGTGGAGAAAGAGACAGAGGAGGGTGCCAGGGTCTTTTAAACAATCGGCTCTACATGAACTAATAGAAGTGATAACTGACTCATTATCTTGGGGAGGGCTCTGAGCCATTCATGAATAATCTCTCTCCAAGACCCAAATATCTCCCACCGGGTCCCCCCTTGAATACTAGGGTTCAAATTTCAACATGAGATTTGGGGGGCCAACATCCAAACCATATCTGTAATTAAATTTTTCTATGTTGTCTTTGTGGTTAGTGTGTGTGTGTGTACATGTGTGTATTGTGTCTGTGTGTGCATGTATGTGTGTGTATTTCAACAAATCCATGTCTTCTCTGGAATTCCAAACATCAGCTCCAGTGTTTCCTTCTATTCATTTTGAAGATTTGCCTTTTAAACTTAACTTTTTAGCATCTAGAATTCATTCTTGTATAAGATGTGAGATAGACATACAACTTCATTAATTTTCCATATGCAAAACAAATTATTCTAGTATTATCTTTTAGTTAACAGTCCATGCTTGTCCTGGTAATCTCCAATGTCATTTTTATTGTGTAAAATCAAGATTCTATGATATCGGGTCACTGGTTTGGGTTTCTCTATTAATTTGTCTATTTCTGTACCATAACAAATTTTCATGTTTCCTGTAGTTTAATAGGAAATCTTAAAATCAAAGTCTTGAGGGAAATTTCCATCACTCTATACTTGGATTTTTGTGTTTCTTCTTTGTTCTTCCATATAAATTGTCAAATTCCACAAAAAAAGTTCTTTTGGTATTTGGATTCAAATTTCATTGACTAGCTAGCTTAATTCACAGAGATTTGATGTCCTTATGATATTAAGTTTTTCTATAAGTATGCTATATCTTTTAATTTATCTAGTCAATTTTTAAAATTTTACAATTGTCTGCTTAAACGCCTACATACTTTATGTTCAATTTATTGCAAAGTAATTCTTCACTTTACTTTTTGCATTTAAAATTGCATTATATTTTTGAGTACAAAAAATAATTGACTTTTGTGTATTAATCTTTTCATCAACCATCTTGCCTGAGTTCTTTCATTAATTCTAACAATTGTTTCATACATTTTATTCTGAGAGTTTTCCATTTGGATTTTTATAATTGTTTTAGCTTTATTTTTTTTTCATTTTATTGTACTGTATAAGATTTCAAGTATACTGCTGAACATGTGAGTTATAATGCATGCTTTTCTTGTTCCCATGTGGAGATATAATTTTAAAAATTAATACTATTTTAATTGCTAAATTACAATTGTAAACATTTATGGTATATAACGTTAAGTTTTGACATATGTATACAATGTAGAATGATTAATCAAACTACCAAATCCATCACCTCACTTACTTATACTTTTTCTGTAGTGAGACATTTGAAATTACCTTTGGTATTTTGAAATATGCAGTATGTTTTTGTTAACTATGATCACCTTGTTGTGCAAGAGATCTCAAAAAGTTATTCCACTTGTCTAACTGAAGCTTTATACACCTTTACCCACATTTCCTCATTCCCACTCTCCCCACCCGCTGCAGGCTACTTTAGTTCTATGAGTTTCACTTTTTTATATTCTACATATAAATGAGATTGGGCTGTATTTGTTTTTCCGTGCCTGACGTTCTTCATTTAACACTGTGTCCTCCAGGTTCGAATTTGTTGTTGCAAATGACAGTATTTCCTTCTTTTTAAAAGGCTGAATAGTATTTCATTGTGTAGTATCTATAGACCTTTAAAGATACAATGTGTATCAAGTTACAACATTACTTTCTATTTCAAGTTACTCATTTTTTATTCATGAATGGGTGTTAATAAAGGAAAAAATGCTTTTTCTACGTTTATTGGTAATCATATGACTTCTCCATCGAAATATTTTATTCCTTGAATCATCCACATTGGACATAATATATTCTCTTTTAAAAATGAAAAACAAAACCACAAAAAAATAGTGCTAAATTTAACACATTTATGGGAGTACCATATAATTTTCTTTAGCCATACTGACCTTGCTTAGTTTGCTTGTTATATAAAGTTTTTATAAGTAACACACAAAAAGTTGTAGAGTTGTTTCTTCCAAAAAAAGGTTATGTTAGATATGTTGCTTTACATTTTGGTAAGGTCTATCTATCAAACCATCTGGGTATATTGTGTTTCTTTGGGGAGCAGGGTTCAAACTAATTATACCATATTATTGAACATGGTATCATTCTTCAGTTCTAAATATTATTCTTTTTATTTTTGTTTACACATAATCATTGTACATATTTATGGGATAGAGAGTGATATTTCAATACATATATACAATGTGTAATGGTCAATCAGAATAATTAGTATATTTATCAGGTTTAACATTTATCATTTCTTTTTATTGTGAATATTTAAAATCTTGTTAACAGAGATTTTATTTATATTTTTAAAAATTCTGAAGAGAAGAATTTGAGTGTTCACAATACCGAGTATTTAAAAAATTTTTCTATTCTTATTCTTTGATCTAAGAGGTTAGAAGCATGTTTTAAAAGTTTTTAAGTTGATCTGTTGGTTGTTGATTCTTAACTTCATTGAATGATAGTCAGAGAATACAGACTATATGATATTTGACATTTGTTATATAGAAGTTTGCTTTTTCTGTCTTATAAATCTGGTAATAATGTCTCCACTCTTGTAAATGATGATTGCACCTGTACACAATTCTAGGTCAGAAGTTATTTTCTTTCACATCTCTGAAAGGATGATTCTACTGTCTTCGAGTTTCTTTTTTTGATGTGGCAGACTCAATTTTTGTTACTTGTTGGTCATCAGTATATATATATATTTAAAACCTATGTGCCTTCAAGCTCTTCTCTTTTTTCTAGGTGTCTATTAGGTGTCTTGGTATGGATTTGGGGGGTAATGTTGTTTTGGTATACATTGTTATTCTTTTGCCTGTGGATATTGAAGTTATAAAAAAAATTCAGTCATCACCTTTTAAAATGTCTTCTCTCTGTCATTCTTTCTATTCTTTCCTTTTGGGAGATGTGTATATTGGGACTTCTTATTATGATCTCTATTTCTCTGAAACTGTATTTTATATTTTCTACCTTATTGCTTACTATTATGCTGTATAGTATGCATGCATTTTTTTCAGATTTATCTTCCAGGTTACTAAATTTCTTAAGATGGACCTACGCTGCTATTTGTCCAATCCATTGAGATTTAATTGCAATAGTTTTATTTTTTCACTGAAAAATTTTAGTTTTAGCTCACATTTGCCTGGTTACTTTATGATTTCTCACTTGCCTTTTCAGTTCTCATTTCTCTAAGCGTTTCCATCATAGCTATTTTATGTTCTGTATCTTGTAGTACAATATATGAAGCTGTTGGGGTGTTAATTAAATCTCTAGTTCGCTGCTTTTGATGACTCTGCCTGATGGATGCTTGTTTCCTTGTGTGTTAAGTGATATTTAATTGGTAATTCAGAGGGCCTATATTGGAGACATTTTCCAATATAAGCATAAGAAATTGCTTTATGTCTTATATTGAGAACCAAGATGTACTTCCTAACAGGGTCCTCCTTAGCCTTCTCCTAAGGTATTGACTTTTAATGTATTCTCAAATTTACTCCCCTCTCGTGTGCACAGTTTGTAGTAGGTCAAAGTCTAATTTCTAGATTACACCGTTCATAACATTATTTGAGACTCTAATGTTCTCATTTGATTAAGGTCTGCTTTTCTCTCTAGGTTTTGGCTCATTTCTTTTCTTTTGCTTTCTTATCTTTGACTTTTTAAGGCCTTGGAAAATATCCCATACTCGCTATGAGATCAGAAATACATTGAAAAGAACATTTTATACAAGGTGTAGTTATATTACAGTGGGGAAGCCTTTTAGTGTATCAAATTCACAATTCCACAGGAGGGAAAGTACAATTTATACTATAAAAACACCACTTCTGCTTCTAAGTGGTTAATTTATTAGACTGGGAGCTAGAATGCAGGCAGTGTACTATTGATGATACTTCATGCTGGCCTGCACTATGATGGTGGCAACTGGGTTAGGAGAAATATATACGTATGTATGTGTGTGGGTGTGTTAAGAAATATGTGGATATATTAATAATTAATGGGTCTTGGTGATATAAATGACATTTAAAGCTATGCCAATGGATATGGTCCTCCAGGGAGAGAAGGCTGAATGTAGATACTGAAGAAAGATGGCCTAGGACTGATCCCTATGGCATTTAGGAATATATATATATATCTCTATACAAAATATACATAACTTAATTATCATTTGAACGCCATTTTAAGTGTACAATTGAGTGACACTAAGTACATTCACATCATTGTGCACCCCTCATTACTATCCATTTCCAGAACTTTTGCAACTTCCCAAACCAAAACTCTGTATCCATGAACCACTGTCTCTTCCTTCCTCCCTCCAATCCCTTGGCAACCACTCTTCTATTTTCAGTCTCCATGAATTTGACTACTCTACATACCTCATCTAAGTGGAATCATATAATATTTGTGCCTAATTTATTTCAGTTAGTATAGTATCTTCAAATTTCACCCATACTGGAATGTGTGTCTGAATTTCATTAACTTTTTTTTTTTTTTGCAGTTTTTGTCCGGGGCTGGGTTTGAAGCCACCACCTCTGGCATATGAGGCCGGTGCCCTCGAATTTCATTCACTTTTAAGGATGAATAATATTCCATTGATTTCCATTCATGAATAATATATTGCATTTTGTTTATCCATTCATCCTCTGATAGATAATTCGGTTGTTCTCTCCTTTTGGCTGTTGTATCATGCTACTGTGATCACAGCGTGCAAATGCCTGTTTGAGTCCCTGCTTCCAATACTTTTTGGTATATACTCAGAACTGAAAATGCTGGATCATATGGCGATTCAATGTTTAATTGAGAAACTGCCATAAAGTATTCACTGAAACTGTAGTAGTTTACATTCCCACCAGTAGTGCACAATGGTTCCAATTTCTCCTCATTCTCATCAGCACTTGTTGTTTTCTGTTTTATTGATAATAGCCTTCTGAATAGCTATGAAATGTTATCTAATTGTGGTTCTGATTTACATTGTCCTAATAATTAGTGATGTTGCACATCTTTTCAAATGCTTATTCATCATTCGTATATCTTCTTTGGAAAAGTAGTGGTTCAGGTTTTTTGGTAATTTTTAAAATTAGGTTATTATTATTATTTTTTTGCTGTTGAGTTGTAGAAGTTTTTGTATATTCTGGATATTAATATGTATACATATTATTCCTGAATATTTTCTCTTGTTCTGTGGGTTTTTTTCACTCTGCTGACAGTGTTTTTGATGAACAAAATTTTTAATTTTGATGAAATTCAATTCACTAATTTTTTCTTTTGTTTTTTGTGCTTTTGGTGTCATATCCAGGAAATCACAGATGATTACAGCATCATGAATTGTCTCCTGTGTTTTATTTTAAGAGTTTTATAGTTTAAGATTTTATGTTTAACATTTTTGGTCCATTTTATGTGTAATTTAAGAGTCCAATTTCATTCTTTTGCAAGGGTATCCATTTTTTTTTTCAACAGCTTGTGTTCAGGTTGTCATTTCCCTATTTCACGGTCTGGGATATTTCTGCATTTGGGAGTGAGAAGAAGATGATGAGAAAGTATCAGAGGGTATTGAGGTGAAGACAAGAAAAGTGTGGTGTCAAAAAAACCAAGACAAGAAAGTATTTTAATAGAGAAGGACTGGGGAACTATGTGGAATGCTTCTGCCAGGTGAACAAAGGTGAGATAGAATTGTAATGATTGGATACTAAACCAAGTAATTGGTGACATACCAAGACCACTATGCAATGGAGTGGTAGAGGTGAAAGCCTAGTTACAGGTGGGAAGTGAAGTGGAAGCAAATGACAGCAACTATCAATAAATCACACTCTGAACTCAATTTCTGACATCTCAGCCATTTGCTTGTGGATGGGGTCTTCAATTATGTCTTCCCCCTTTTCCCTTGGAGAAGTTGATCTATTCTGGTTATTTGAGTTGCCAGAGTTTTTCTGCTGGTTCCACCCCATGCTGAGTTTACCTTGTTTGGAGGCCTTATCAGAACCGTTCAGTTGGTGGCTTCTTCTGGTTGCCCAGAGAGACAGGCAGAGCATGTCTGTTGTCTTCTCCCAGTTCTCAGGTGGTGGGGCAGCCAGGGTGTAGTGGAACAGCAACAGCTGCACAGGAGTGTGCGGGGCCGGATTAGACCTTGTTCAGCCTGCCGGGCGACCGGGGGGCAGGAAACTGGCAGCAGCCAGATCAGTCCTAGTTCAGCCCCTCTGGGGCAACCAGTGGAACAGGAGAACTGTAGTAGCTAGATCAGTCCTAGTCCAGCACCCCGGTGCAGCCAGGGGGTAAGGGAATGGCAGCGGTAGCGCAGTGTATGCGAGTGACCAGATCAGTCCTAGTTCAGCCACACCAGAGTAGCTGGGGGGAAGCGGGGGACTACTTCACCATCTCCCGTTGGACGCGTGCAGCGCTAGCAAGCCGATCTGTGCCCTCCCAGTACAGGAGCCTGGAGTGGGGGACTCCTTCACTTCTGTTCGTGGGACGTATGTGGCTCCAGCAAACAGTTCTGGGCACTCCAAGAGTGGTAGTCCCCTCCACCACCACCTGCAGGGCGAGCGTGGCTCTAGCAATCAGTTCTAGGCCCACCCAGCTTGGGAGCCTGGAGCAGGGAACACCTTCCCTGGCCCCCGTGGGATGTGTGTGTCTCTCGTAAGCTGTTTTAGGTCTGCCTGGAATGGAGGATGCCTCAGCCTCTGACTGCAGGACACTTGCGGCAATAGCGAGCGGTTCTGGGCCTGCCCAAAGCAGAAGCCTGCTGCTCGTGGGGTGTGCAACTCTAGCAAGCAGTTCTGGGGCCCGCCCTGCTCTGTGAGGGCAAAGGGACCCACTAAGCTGTCACTTTCCATCTGTCTCTCATATCTTCTGGCATCTACTTTCTGTGCCTTTGAATTTTCTCATTATGGACATTTTATATAAATAGAATCATAAAATATATGACTTCTTTTGGCTAGCTTCTCTCACTTAGGATAACATTTTGAAGGTTCATCCATGTCTGTAGCAAGTATCAGTGCTTTATTCTTATTATGATTGAATGACATTCCATTGTATGATCATTCCACATTGTACTTATCCACTCATCAGTTGATGAACACTTAGATCATTTCACTTTTTGTCTACTATGAGTAAGGATGCTACGAACATTTTTGTAAAAAATTTTGTGAACATATATGAAGATATGACAATTAAGTTTGCAAACTCATCCTAGTGAAAGTGCTGCATACCTCACTGCTGAATATAATTATGGTCAAAATTCTTCCCAAGAAGAATTCAAGTACTTCCCAAGTACTCCCCCTGGAAAGCTATGCATCAACGCCAGAGCCTAGTCCACCCTTCAGAGCAATTTTGGAACTCTTTTTTTTTTTTTTTCTGTAATGACTCTCAGAGCTGTCATCATATGGCACACAAAAACATGCAACAATAATGGATGTCACTCAGCAAGATAACACCAAACTTCAACACCCACACATCTGTGAATTACTAATATATCAAGGTTGTGAAACCGTACTGAGTCATTCATGCAGTGTGGCCAATGTAAGCACATGATGGCTTACATGAACATCATTGTCAGAGCTACAAAAGGACTCTTAATTTTATTTCATCAGTCTATGCATCTATATTATTCCTGTACCACACTGTTTGTTAAACAACTTCAGTGAATTTTTTATTTGTTGTTTTATAGATCAACTCCAGAATTTCTATTTTGTTCCTTTTAGAATTTCTGTCTCCTTAATGATAGTCTTTATTTGGTAAGACCTTTTCATGATTTTCTTTGGTTCTTTGTCCTTGGTATTCTTTAACTCTTTATCATACTTGTTGCTTTTAAGTGCTTATCTACCATCCATTGTCTGGTCTTTCTTGGGGACAGTGTCTATTAATTGCTTTTGTTCCTTTGTATGGGTCATGATTTCTTCTTTCTTTGGATGACTCATAATTTTTTGTTGAAAACTGGATATTTTGAATATTATAATGTGGCAACTCTGTAGATTAGATTCTCCCCCATTCTCGGAATTATCATCGCTGATTATTGCAGTTTTTTGTTTGTTTGTTTGTTTTTTTGAGACAGAGTATCACTATGTCACCCTTGGTAGAGTGCTATGGCATTACAGCTCACAGCAGCACAAACTCTTGGGCTTAAGCAATTCTCTTGTCTCAGCCTACCAAATAGCTGGGACGACAGGTGCCCACCAAAATGCCCATCTATTTCTTGCTGCAGTTGTTGTTTAGTAGGTCCAGGCTGGGTTCGAACCCACCTGCCTTGGTGTATGTGGCCAGTGCCTCAATCAACCTACAGGCATCGAGCCATTATTGCAGTTTTTGTTTGTTCATATACTTTTCTAAACTAACAAAGTCCATATTCTGTGTTATGTGTGGCTGCTGAAGCCTCTGTTTTATTAACTTTGTGTTCAGCTTCTGATTAGACAGATTTCTTTAATAACCTAGAACAAAAATTATTATGTCTCAGTCTTTAAAGATAGATTCTGTATGTATGTTGGGGTATGCTTTCAATACTCAGTCAGGTAATTTACAACTTTGAGTTAATCTTTAATTCTGCTTGTGCAGAGTCAGTCAAATGTGAGAGTTTAGGACTCTTTCAGGTTATTTTTTGACCATGTGAATGGCTCTATCTCTTCTAAATTCCCAGGAAACTGCGAGAGCTTTTCAAATCCCTTATTTCTCCAAATATCTCATTCCTCAGCCTTTCCTCTTATGTTTTTGGTAAGTTTATTATTTGTTCCATTGTTATACACTTCCCCAGCTAACTGTAACAAATATACTTGCCTTTAAATATATTTGGCAAATGCCTTCTAGGTGACCACCTCATCACCTAGGGTTAAATTAGGTGAGAAATTATTGGGGGGAGGAGGTTAAAAAACTTCTAGCAGATTCTGTAAGGGGCCACAACACAGTTTGAAATAAACAAACAATGATCATTCTTTGTAAATGAGGTTTGTTTTGCTTCCTATAATATCAGTACTTATACAAGGAATGTGGACTGTAATCTTCAAGGTGACCACTAAGCAGGGAGTAGGAGATCACAGTAGGCTAAGTTAAAACACTTTAAATCTCTGTTTTTGTTTCGTTTAGTTTTGCTGAGATTCAATTGCTTTTTGCTGATTGTGTTCTCCTAGTTCCTGTAAGCTTTATGTTAGCTTTAAAAGTTCTGAAAAAGTTGATTCTGACAGTTTTTGTCAGTTTACTTATTGTTTTTATGAAGGGACAGAATTCTTGGTTCAGACCATTAGTTAGATATGTTTGTTATGTGTGTGTTATACATATCTCATGATGCTCACTTTATTGAATTCTCTGATTTATGCTAAGTATACTGTTGCTTATTTTAATGAAAATATTTATTATTATATAATTATGTTGATTTCTAATTTTTAAAGAGATATTTTTCACAGAATAAAGATGAACCTTCATTTTTTTAGTAAAATAAAATGGCTATTGGCTTATGATGAAAAATTTTCAAATAATTTTGAGTAAGTTTGATACTCCTAATTTTCTAAAAAGCTTCATTCCAACGGGTAATACATAACTTCATAGCATATTTAGAATTTATTGAGATTGTAGTATTTTTATTTTGAATTTCTTTCTTTCTTTTTTTTTTTTGAGATGGAGCCTCAAGCTATCCCCCTGGGTAGAGTGCCATGGCATCACAGCTCATAGCAACCTTCAACTCCTGGGCTCAAGCGAGTCTCCTGCCTCCGCCTCCCAAGTAGCTGGGACCACAGGTGCCTGCCACAATGCCCGGCCATTTTTTGGTTGCAGCCATCATTGTTTGGTGGGCCCGGGCTGGGGATTAGAACCCGCCACCTTAGGTGTATGTGGCTGGCGCCTTAGCCGATTGAGCCACAGGCGCCAAGCCTCTTTTTAAAAATTTTACTGTTACATGCAATAAATGAGTAGTTTGTAGCAACCATAGATATATCCTACTATTTATCAAATTTTCAGTCTAGTTTTAGCATCCATGCATTCTTGCCTGAGCCAGTCTTTCATGCTTACAGAATGATTTTTACCTTCACTCTCCACATTTACTGGTAGGCACTTGATTTTATACTGTAGGTAAAATCCCTTCATTCTCACCCCCCCCCCCAGCCTTTGTATGGTAACAACCCTCATTCATGTGTCTGTCCTCCCTCCCTTCCTTTCTTCCACACACGTTTTTTTTTTTTTTGGCCAGGGCTGGGTTTGAACCCACCACCTCTGGCATATGGGGCTGGCACCTGACTCCTTTGAGCCACAGGCGCCGCCCCACACACATTTTTGATATATACTCATGAAGTTCTGTTTTTCAGTGGTTTATTATTTATTCTATCCTTATTTTGGTTATCAAATTGTTCCAGAGTTGAGCAATGGAAGTTCCTTCAAGCTGATAGTCACTGTTTTTTTTAAAAACTATTTCTCTACTGGGTGGCATAAGAATATTATTATTAATAGTCACCATGTCTCAACCTTGGAGTTTGCTGTTTCTGGCTCTCCTGGTTCCTTTTTTGTTTGTTTCTTTTCTTTCCTTTTTTATTTTGTCAAGACAGAGTCTTGCTCTGTTGCTCAGGCTAATAATAGAGCAGTGGTACAATCATAGGTCCCTCTAACCTTGAACTCCCAGACTTAAGCAATCCTTCTCACTTTGCCTCAGCTTCCTAAGTAACCAGGACTATAGATTTGTGCCCCTATGTCCAGCCAATTAAAAAAATTTTTTTTTTCGTGGAGTTAGGGTCATGCTGTGTTGCCCAGGCTGGTCTCTAATTTCTAGCCTCAAACTGTCCTCCTGCCTCAGCCTCCTAAAGTGCTGAGATTACAAGCATAAGTTACTGCATCCAAAATTTTCTTTAAAAATAAAAAATAGACAGGGTCTTCTTATACCCCCTGGGCCTAAGGGCAGTGACTATTGACAGGTGCACTACAGCCCTGAATTCCTGGGCTTAAGCGGTCCTCATTCCTCAGCTTCTGCAGTAACTGGGAGTATAAGTGTAGCCACCATGCCTGGCTCTCCTGGTTCCTTTTAATGGGCAATAGTATTAGAGACTAAGCTTTGTCTAGTAGCTGTGCTCATTGTCTTTCCTTCTAGGCCTTTCCAATGGACAGTGCTAAAAATATACAAATATTTACATATATACACACACATATATGCATATATAAATGGGCAAATGTACATATATATATATATATAGATGTATGTAAATATAGAAATACACATACTTTAGAAATTGTAAGTTTACATTGATACTTCCATAGGGTTCTTTCTTGCCTTCCTAATTTCACTTATATTTATATGTCTCTTATTCTGCACAGTAGACCCTGATCTCAGCCGTCCACTCATCTGTTCAATCCTCTAATAGAAAAAACAAAATTGCAAATTGCCCACTAATACTACTAAAAAAAAATAGAAAGATTTCAGGTTTATTTTATTTTTCTTACAATTATGCTCACCTTTGTCATCACCTAAACTGGAGGTATGCAGTAATAATACTATATTCATATATTAATTTGTTTTTCTTTCCTTTTTCCTTCATTTTGTTGTGGTTTTACTTGATATATAATTGATGTACAATTGATACATAGTTTCTTTTGTATTTATATTTATTTTTATGCTTGCATATTTTAATATATATTTATTTACATTTCCCTTTATTTCACAAATAGTAACATAGTGTATATGCTCTTTGGCAAATTGCTTTCTTTCCTTAACAATATTTCATGGATATTTTACTATTTGGTAGGCATTTGTACTGTTGAGAATTCTTGCTCATCTTTAAGTTTGTTGAACCAAGATTGTACTCTGAGGATTTCTAGAGCAAAATTTCTAGCTTAGTTATTTTTATGTAAATATGCTTATTCAATTGTGGTTGAATTTCAATTTGTTGTTTATTTTTACATGTTGTCCTTGAATATTTTAAATACCTGAAGCAGGGAATAAACGGAGACTTTCCAAAATATTGTCTTTCCTTGCTCATGCAGCAGGAGGCAGCAGAGGGATAATTTTCATAATTCTTCGAATGTCTATTTGTGGGTGAATGGATAAGTGAGTGAAAGAGAGAGATTAGTTCTTTTTATTAGCCAAATTTATAACTTTTCAAATTCTTTAGTTTACTCTATGTGAAACCATTTGCTAATTACTTATCATATGGAAAGTTCCTCACCACTCTCCTCGGAATCTCAAGTAGTCATCCGTGTGGCATAAGGGATTGCCTATAAAATAACTTGACTTTGCATATCAGACTTTTGAAAGGTTCCATACTATTCTATTAACGTTACTTTGAAGGATTTTTAAAAAAGCAGTGTCACTGATGGAGAAAATTTGAGTTAAGAATAAAGGGATTACATATTAATCTTCATCAAAGGCCCTGTTTTTAAACTATGTAAAGCAGATCAAATTTTTGTTTCGGGAGATACAAATTCTTTGTGACTTACAGAGGCTTTAAAAAACTCATGTTATAGTGGGGTGATGTTTTAATACCTTATTTTTAAAAAGTTTTAAATGTACATATCTAATTTTTTTTTCTAAATATAGGAAGCATAGGACCAGCAGAGAATTTAATCCTGGTTTACAGCTTAGTATGTGAGAGAATCATACATATCAAAGTAATGATTCACTTTGAAAATTGGCAAGTTCATTTACTTATATCAGGAACGAATAAGAGCATGTCTTTTTCATTCCTAATTGTAAAAGAAATAAGCCCTCTGAAGTGGACAGCTAGTGTATGTGTCACAGTTGATTTGGGCATAACTTGTGCCACTTTTGTGGCATAACTTGTGCTTTTTACACAATTGAAAATGCAAATATGGCAACATTTTTTGCCTAATTTTGTTTCCTTTTACAATCCCTGCGGAGGATTTAAAAGGACAAAACATCCAGTTCATTAGCATGTTAAATATTTAACGTTAGGAAGTCATGTGTAAGTCCTTTGATTATACTTCTTAAATTTATTTGTGGAAAGGGTGCCAGACCCCAAATCCTACTGTTTTGGAGTTTCTGAATTCTTAAAGACTATTCTTCTTGTAATTAAAACTAGAGTTAAGCATGCAACTGTTTGAGTGGCACCAGCAGATTATAAAAAGGGGCAGAAGTGTCTCAGCAGGGCTTTTAGCTGTTTGTCTGAAATACACTCATGCAAACATTCCCACCCGCCACCATCATTATGCATGGTAAATAAGCTCTATCCTAATAGCCTTTAGAGTTAAACAATCTAATAGAATTCACTTCTTGGTTCTTTCTTTTTTTTTCCCCCTCAGTTGATTCGATGTCATCAGTCCCGTGGTGGAGCCTGTGGAGACAACATTCAGTCTTATACTGCCACAGTCATTAGTGCTGCTAAAGTGAGTACCTCAGAAGTCCCTGGGACTTGTGATTATGTGGAGTAACTTTCAGGTTTCTCTCTTGAATTGGGTTGAGATCGTCCCTTCCATTTTTATTCACAGATGCGGAATAAACTTAAGTAAATCACAGTTTTGTTTTGTTTTGTTTGTCACTCGTGCTTTGGTATTTAATCTCTCAAGTTTCGTAAATAATACTTGATGAAAGTATCATTTCCAATTTTAAGTCTTTAGGTCTGTTAACTACCATAGTTTGTTATCTAACTAATAGCACATTTGAAAAAAGCTTTTAAAGTGCCTTCTGGATTCTTTGTCTATGATTTTCCTTCTCCTGCCTACACAGACATCCCTTTGCATCTTTGAACATTTTTGAGTCTTCTTCACATGAAAAGACTGTTACTCTTCATGAAAACTTGAGTCAATCCCTTGGCACTTTCAAAGATTATCACATATCAAGGGGCTTCCCCCCTCATGTTTGTCAAATGGGTTCTCTGTGTGTGTGTGTGTGAGGGTTAGTTTTGATGATGGCTAGTAAAGTTTATGCTGATTATAAGGTATTCTTAGAACCACTATCCTTTTGAATTGTGAAGTACACAACAAAACAGTTCTAATAATAGGGATGGCAGGGTGAATCGAAATGACAGCATGTAATAGAAAGCACAACTATTTAGAAAAGAACAACAGTTTAAAGTAAACCACAGGGAAGGAATCAAAGGTCACACCGCTTTATGCAAAACAAATACAAAAAATACTTCAAGATTGATCACAAATGCTTCCATGATGTGCTTTAGAATGTGTTCCTTGATTGATGAGAGAAACTACATCTGTCACCCAAAAAGAAATTAACAAGTACGCCTTTATGCTTGCAGCACTGTATTTTTTAAACTTCTGAAATCTTTAAATTATGATGTTTACTTCAATGAAGAGCAGTCTAGGAGTAGTTATGAAAAATCTCCTGTGTCAGTCTATTCATTATTTACAAAATAACAACGAGCTCTGTTTCTCAGGTATTAGACTCCTTTTGGTCTTAGCTGTCTCACACATTTGGATCAGGGTCTCATAATTTTCCGCTGTAGAATGGATAACTTTTCAGCTCTTGTTTGCTATTACTATGTATTTGTGTGCTTATATGAAAGGAAAGTGACCTCCATTCAGTAAGTGTTTTGCTGTGGATGTGCTGTAATGACGCGAGACTTTATATTTTTTGAAAATAACAAGAGCAAACTCCCTACTTTCTCTTATCTCAGTATCGGTAACCATGAGGCATATGCTGTTCTCCTATGTTAAAGGCCCTAAGAAATTGTTTAATATAAACCTCATTCAGGACAACTTTCAGTAGACCATTGGTCAGCAACAGGGGGTTTGGAATTTATTATTAATTAATTGTGGCAATATACAAAATTTTGCCATTAGCTTTTGAATAAAGTGAATAGTGTTTAATTTTAGTTGTTTTTTTTGCCTGATTTTAATGCTTATTCTTATTTATAGTTGTAAATTTACAAAATGAAAGAAGAGGTATAGTCATGTACATCAAAGTCACCCATTTTTTGATAGTCTTGTGTGACTGTGTGTATGCATACACATATACACATTTAATTTTAGAAACACTCTCAGTCCAATCATATATTGTACTCTGACCTGTTAACTTATACTTACCTCAAATGCCATTAATTATTTTTGAAAACATTTTTTCATATTCAGGTAATGTTATGTGGCTACAAAAACCTTTTTTTTTTTGCTATTCAAACAATATTAGACTCCTGAGTCAGAGAATATTTCCCATGAATATTTTGAAATTTCATTAAACATATTTTTAAGTTTTTTAGCTAAAACTTCTACCAGGCAAAGAGGGCTCCTTCATTTTACTTTCAATATCTGGTTACTTTATATAGAAAAAAGGGAAAGTTGGAATGCTTTCACTGCCTAGATGGTTATTCCTCCTCCTACCTAGGTATTGTATATTACCTGTGGTTAAATTAGCCTTCCAGTTTTGTATAGTAGCTACATCAAAATGACTTCTGTAATTAGTATAATTCTAAAGATATTCTCTGTCCTTGTTACTATTACATTGTGGGCTGCACTCCTATTAGTTTGTTACCTTATGAAAATTCATTCCGTTTATAACTCCTGTGTTCTTCTGTTTTAAGGACTATAAAGTTTACTTGGGGAAAGAAACTCCCAAAGATATGTCTTCCCCAGATAATCCTATCTAACAATTAAGAATAAACAAGGGCAATATTACTATTTTTCTTTCAGAGAATAAGAAAAATTGTATTATGCCTAATTTGGTTTTATGACACCAGATTACCTTAATATCAAAATTCTACAATAGCATTATAACAGAGGAAAGCTGTACTTCTAACACAGGAACATAGATGTGAAAAATCCTAAACAGAATATTAGCAGAAAAAAAATCAAGCGATGTATAGGATGTATAATATGCCATGATCCATTTGGGATAATTCCATAATATAAGGCTAATTTATCACTCAAGATTTATTTGAGAAAATTGGACATATTTGTTGATAAAATATTTTAGTAAATAGTGGTAGTTTCTGGCTCTCTAGTTTTCAATTTTTCTCAAATTATCAAACTTGTTTAAATGCAGTAAACCTGGTTATATTAAAATCAGTTTCTGATAACTCCTATGTCTGGCCCCTTTTGTGTCTATTTCTGATGTTTGTTGTTTCTATTGGTTCTCATTTATGATATCTTGACTCCTTGTATACCAGAAATTTTATTTTATTTTATTTTAATTATTTTTTTAGGTTAATTTGAGGGTACAGAGAATTAGATTACAATTAATTTATTTGTTTATTTATTTATTTATTTTGAGGCGGAGCCTTAAGCTATCCCCCTGGGTAGAGTGCCATGGCATCACAGCTCATAGCAACCTCCAACTCCTGGGCTCAAGCGAGTCTCCCGCCTCTATCTCCGCCTCCCAAGTAGCTGGGACCACAGGTGCCCGCCACAACACCCGGCCATTTTTGGTTGCAGCCATCATTGTTGTTTGGCGGGCTGGGCTGGGGATTCGAACCCGCCACCTTAGGTGTACGTGGCTGGCGCCTTAGCCGATTGAGCCACAGGCACCGAGCCAGATTACAATGAATTTATTTTAAAAACTTCTAGAAACAATTCTCAGTTTGAGATGATAATGGAATTCTGGGACACGATTAGTTTTGGATCATCATGGTCCTATCAAAATTATTTGAATGACGCTTACCTGAAAGCTATATTCAATTTGTTGCTATAGATTCACCCTTCTATTGTATATCTTTATGTTTCAAGCCAAAACTTGGAGGGAAGGTCACCAGGTATAGACCCCCGGTAGGCCTTTGGCTCTAGTATATGACTTCCCAGTTCCAAATGTTTGTCAAAAGTGTATTTGGAGGGACCTCACCTAATGTACATAATACAATAGTACATTTCAAAACTATTAAGAAAAGAGTATAATTGTCTTACCAGAAGAAATAAGTGAGGTGATGGATGTGTTAATCAGTTCGATGTAAGCATTTCATATTGTATGTCTTTTTTTTTGAGACAATGTCTCAAGCTGTTGCCCTGGGTAGAGTGCCGTGGTGTCACAGCTCACAACAACCACAAACTCTTCGGCCCAAGTGACCCTTCTGCCTCAGCCTCCCAAGCGGCTGGGACCACAGGTGCCTGCCACAATGCCTGGCTATTTTTGTGGTTGTTTTTGGCTGGGGCCGGGTTTGAACTCACCACCTCTGGTATTTGGGGCTGGCGCCCTGCTCCTTGAGCCATAGGCACCACCCTATTTTTGTTGTTGTTGATGTTGAAGTTGTCATTATTGTTTTAGTAGGCCCGGGCCAAGTTTGAACCCTCCAGCCTTGGTGTATGTGGCTGGTGCCCCACCGAGGGAGCCACGGGCACTGCCCTCACATTGTATATCAAATCAGTACATAAATGCATCAGTGTACACAGTTACAATTTACTAAAATAATATAAATTTTTTTAAAAAGTACCATTTAGTAAATATCTTTCTAGCTCCTTCTAGAATCAACAGATACCTCTAGGCCTAAATACCCACCACAAAAGTCTAAATTTCCTGTTCTTTTGGATTTTGACCTAGTAACTCTTCACTATCTTATTAAATGTTCAGTACCTTCAAGCAGCATTTTACAAAAATATTCTCTCCTGTTTTCCTAGTTGTTCTTATTGGTAAGATTGATCTAATTTACCTAGCCTGTCATGGAAATAGAAAATAAATTTTCTCAGTATTTCTTACCATTGTATCATTTCTAGATAATATAGTATTTTTTTGAGATATAACACGAAAAGTATGTAAAAAGTCTTGTAATATGTACTTCTTGAGAAAAATTCTTGTCTTAAAATAATAATACAGATAATTTGTTAAGGCACTTTCTCTGAAAGAATAATTGTAACTCTTACTCTTTCAGATGACTCTTTCAGTTTCCTTTGTGGCTTCATAGAGGTTATTTAACCACTTTGGTGTATAGAGAGATTAATTATTAATTTTTGGTTTTTAATTTTTTTGTCTTACTCCGCAATTGTGAGGATAAATATATTCACTGCACATGCACTTGGAGTTCTTTAGAGGGAATAATCCTTTTTATGCTTTCTGTTTTTCCAAATAGCACCCATATAATATTTATACTCCTGGCTTTATTCTTTTGACTATCATAGCAATTGATTTTGTTTTCTTCATAAAGAATATTAAAGTGATGAATTTTCTATGATAGTGATAAAGGAAAAAATTAATATCGAAATTACTCAGAAGAGATTACTTGACACATTTATAAAATCTTGTTCTATATTTTCTAGTTCCCCATAACTGTCTTATTTAATATGTTTTAACCCCAGTGTGGTCAATTGATTTAATAAAAATGCTTCTGTTTTCTCTTGTTATCTGATAACTTCTTAATGACAGCTAACAGCTTTTGTGAGAGCAGCACCATTAGCACTAATGGATAGGCAGGACAACTGATATGGCATGGGAAAGGTTAAAGATGACTAGTGACCCTTTGGCAAATCTGCTTGCAGCAGAACAGAATAAGTACCATGCTCATTTGAATTATAGGTCATAACGGATTTTCTCACACTTTTGCTATAGTCTGATGTTCAGCTGTCTTATGGCTACAGTTGTGTTCTGTGAGTACTCTTATAAAAGATTAATTAGGGATTTAATGAACTTTTACATTTAGATACCTCAAATTGTGAGGACAACGCAGTGTCATTTATCATCTCCATTTGTCCAAGTTACGATTTCTATATTCCCAATTTTTGCTTAGCCTTCACAATTTTTGTATATATTTGAGGAAATTATCCAATGTTTATACATGCCTTATCAAAATCAGGTGGAAAGACGAATTACTGTGAGATGACTTAGATTTCTAAATATGGAGTGTCAGAGTTCTTACGTAACATTACAGATTACTTCTGGACACTCGGGCTCAGAGATGTGCTTGATTCTTATGTAGGAACAAATTTACCCTAAAAGCAAAGATCTTTGCTAATGAAGAAGAGTTCCAGCTCTCTTCTCTCACCCTGTCCTCCTGCATAATTAATGAACTATGATAAACAGCACTATCTTGTAACTTACTACACAAATGCAGATTTGGTAACTATTACATTTTGAGTTTAGATTTTTGTCTACTAGTAAGATGACTCCATCAACAGTCATAGTTTTTATTCTAAGAAATGTTGAGAACTCTTCCTGTATCATATGTCTTTGACTGTGAAATGTACTACCTTTGCTTCCCTCTTTGTAGATAATTTCCCTGGTTATCTTATGCTAACTTTTACCGTTATCCTGTGGTTTGCTTTGGTACATTACTTTCCACTCTAGTTCTTTCTGTTTTATTCCTGTTCATTGGTATAAGAGCATGAAATAATAGGCTCAGGGGCAAATGGGGAGGATGTACAATCAAAGACTTTAAAACTAAAAGGCATTCCTTTGATAAAGGGATAGCTACATTTAAGTGGGAGCATCTCTGTTATCATTAATGGAGTAGGTATGTCAGCTGAGGCATCTCAGAGGTTAATCGGGCTTCCTGGCCTGCTCTTCACATCAATACACTGTGCTGCCTGGTTCTGTTGGTCCTTCAGAGGCTTACTTGACAACACTCTGACAGACTTTGTGTAAGTCATTTCTTGTGAATTATTGAAAGAAACGTTTGGCTACTAATTGAGGAAGGCTAATGTGTTTTATAATCACTGCAGTTTGAGTTTTTAGCACTAAACAAAACAGTTACAATTGATTTGTGGTTGTTTCTTGGTTTTAGTCTGCTGTAAGTTTCTTTTTGCTTGAATTCAGCAGATGGCTTTGCTGGCCATTTTATTTAAGTATTTATTAGTATAAATGTATTTTAGTTCTTAGGTTTTCCATACCCCCCCCACCCACTCAGGCATCTTTGTTTTGTATTTATTAACTGTGAGATCACAAGTAGTAACAGGAATACTCGATTACAAGGCAGTGCAGGACAGTGGTTAAAAATCAGGCTTTGGAGACAGTCCTGGTTTTGAATTCTGACTCTGTCACTGAGGGCCCCTTCGAGCTGCTGTTTTGCTTAACTTTTTTTGCTTTAACTTTCCCTTCTATAAAATTGAAGTGTTAGAGGAAATCGGTAGACAGTTTATGTTATGAGCCTTGGCTAGTAGGAAAGGAATAGTGGATAATGAATACACCATTGAATATACTGTATGTACTATATACAACCTAAAAAAATAACTTACATAGCAAATATTGCCCTACTCCTATGTGATTCAATACACAATTGAATATACTTGTATGTACTATATATAACCTAAAATATACTTTAATCCTACAGTGAAATGATGTGTATATTACTAGTCTTATTAGTTATATGGTGTTTTAAGAGAAAGTTTCCTTGGAAAATACTTATCCCTTTTAATTTTAATCTAATTATTGCTTAAATCACATTTGGACCTTTAATGTTTAATTATTTGACTGTAGCTTTATTCCCACCATGGTGTCTGTGGAGATTTTACTGATGTCATTCCCCTCAAACTAATACAGATATTCCAACTAAATATCAGGATTATGTTAAAAGTCATACTGAATTTCTGGGACACTTTGCTGCTAAATAAAAGATTACAAAAGAATAAAGAATTTATTACAATGAATAGGAGACTTAATTGACTGCATGTTTCTATTTAGAATCCAAATACTGATGTGAAGTCATACATTTTCTTTCTCTTTGTACAGACATTGAAAAGTGGCCTGACAATGGTTGGGAAAGTAGTTACTCAGCTGACGGGCACACTGCCTTCAGGTGTGACAGAAGATGATGTTTCCATCCACAGTAATTCACGACGGAGTCCTTTGGTCCCAGGCATCATCACAGTTATTGACACTGAAACAGTTGGAGAGGGCCAGGTAGGACTTTTTGGCGCATGCAATGTGTGTTACCTGCAGAGATTGGGCTAAGATCAAGATCAGCAAAAATGTATTTGGCAAAGGAAATTATTAATTTGGAGTTTTAGAAATTATTCAGATTAGATTTTTCTTCAACAGATGATGAGTAACATGTTAATACCTGTTACTTCAAATATTATTAAATCATCAAATCTGAAGCTAAAGTGGAGAATCTAAGAGATTCTCTTATATCTTTGTGAGACCATTTGTTTCATAAGTAAATAATTATATAGCTCTTTATAACTGTTGAACTATCAGTTCATAATAAGGTTTCTTTTTTGTGTCTAATGACATTTGTCATAACATAAATCTTAAGATTAATACATTTTTTTAAAGGCAAGACCATATATATTTGGGGTAATTTTTAAAAAATTAATTGATTGTTGCAAGTAACAAGTAACGTAACTTAGTGAATAAAACAAAAAATTACAACCTATTTCCTTATCAATATAAAAAAAATACAGGAAATCATAAAGTAACATCAGAACATATACATGGCACCAGTATCTTCAGATGAAACAGATCTTTGTAATTTTTAAAGTCTAGGTTTAGATGTATATATGTTATGCTTGTATCTAAATCTTGCTAGCAACATATTATTTGGGTTGTGTTTTTTTCCCATGTGTTCATAAATTTTTCCGTTTGTATCATAGCCTTCATTCTAAAAATACAACTCTTAAAGGAAGATTTTATTCTAGTAGTTTGTGATTATTGCTATAACTGTAGAATCTAGAATCACATAGGAGTAGGGCAATATTTGCTACATGAGTTTTTTTTAGATTGTATATAGTACATACAGTATATTCAGTTGTGTATTCAGAACACATAGCTAAAAACTATGTGAATCTTTAAAACATTAACCTTAAATATTGCATGTTCTTTTGAGAGAATCTCCCTCTAGTATATATGGGTCGACATCTTGATGAAAGATTACATTTGGCAGCTACTCATGTGCTAGTTCCTATAGTAAGTAAGATCAAGGGCACTTCAAGAAAATGTGCACCTTACTGCAATTAGAATAAAATCTTTGAAATTCTTGGTTATTAAATTTGGTTTTTATATATTTTTTAAAATCCAAATAATAATTCTCTACTTCTCCTATCTTTGTGGTTAACAAACTATGTTATAGACTTTTTTTTTTTTTTACTTTAATGAAATGCTAGCCAAGTTTTCAATTGACTGCAATGACTTTGTATCTGTGTCTGTTAATTAGTTGATGTGGACAGATACATACAGATGTTTTCCTTTTAAATTGGAATTAAATATATAAACCTTTAGTGCTGTGAGTGTTAAGAGTAAAGAAATTCTCTCTGTTCTTTGATTTTTTTTTTTTATTCTTAGTTAATCCATCTACATGACCAGTCACATTTATTAGGTAGTAACAACTCTCCTCAACACTGTCCAGGGCCATTCATCTGTTAATTGAGCGTTTGCTGACAGAGATATTTGTGGTCATTTCAAAGTAGAAAATGTTATCTTAATATTTTTTGATGAAATAGATTTGTAACTTGTGTATTAATGTATTTTTTATATTGATGTATGAGGACATATAAAATAATTATGTAAAAAGTATAACTTTAAGTCTTTTTTAAATATGGTTTAATTTTTATCATTTTTTTTCTTTAAGTTCATTAACTTTTTATGACTTTATAAAAGAAAATCTTAGTTTTGGAGTATGGAAATAGACTATAGATTGTGGAGTTGCAGATGTTCACTTGTGATTAAATATATTAGCACTTGAAACAAGTAAAGATGTTTATTAGGAGGAATCGTAGAGATGCTAGCTTTAAAAAGTTAAAAATCTCAAAGGTTGTTCAACATGAAAAATTTTATCTTTTCTGTTATTGATTGGTTCCCATAATCTCCCACTCATGACATGTTCTGACATTTTATTTGATTAAAGATTCGGTTGGGAAGACAGGGAAGAAATTGCTTTTTTTTTTTAAAATTTTATTATTTTTTTTTATTAAATCATAGCTGTGTACATTAATACTATCATGGGGTACAGTGTGTTGTTTCTATATATAGTTTGAAATACTTTCATCCAACTGGTGAGCATAGGAAATGCTTTTTAATAAAAGGTAAATTGGTATGTACGTTTTAAAAGAATCATATTTTTTAAAGCAACAAGATTCCCACAGAGTAATATAGCCTATCTTTCTTTTAATTAATGTCAATCTGTTTTCTGTCAATGAGACATTTTTGTCTCTGGTAAATAGTTCATTTGGAGTATAAGGCTGTTTTTAGGTTATGCTGGATAATATAAAAAAGACTTGATTAAAAATTTGGTTGGGAAGACAGGGAAGAAATTGCTTTTTTTAAAAATTTTACTTTTATTTATTTTTATTTATTTATCTTTTATTAAATCATAGCTGTGTACATTAATACTATCCTGGGGTATAGTATGTTGTTTCTATATACAGTTTGCAGGGGTTAATGTCATAGATTTATCACTTTTAGACTTTTCCACTGAGATTTAACCTTAACTGTGATGTGTTTCCTTTGCCATAGACAGTTCAGGGTGTATATAGAAAGCTGACATCATGTTGCCTTTTGCTGTATGATCTATTGAATCGTTAATAAAGATATTTTCATGTTTGCAGTGGTAGTATATAAAATCTGATTCACCATCTTTCTGATGCTGTGTTGATTAGTTGGATTTTTTTTTTCTTTTTGCAGTTTTTGGCGGGGGCTGGGTTTGAACCCGCCAATTAGTTTGATTTTATGGCAGTTGATTAATAGTGTGATAACTGCATTGTGGATGAATGGATTTGATTGAATTTGTGTTCATTTTTATCTGTGTTACTTTCATGTTTTATCTAAAGTGTTTCCTGACTAGAATAAGTTAGGTGATATAATTTGCCTTTTGCACGTTTGTATAATTGCAGTTAGCAATGTAGCGAAATATGTAATCAACATGAAATGCCTGAGGCCAGGTGTGGTTGCTCAGACTTGTAATCCTAACCCTCAGGGAGGCTGAGGTGGGCGGATTGCTTGAGCTCAGGAGTTTGAGACCAACCTGAGCAAAAATAAAAAATCTAATAAAAAATAAAATTAAATAAATAAAAAAAATAGAAAAACTAGCCAAATGTTGTGGCAGGTACCAGTAGTCCCAGTTACTCAGGAGGCTGAGGCAAAAGGATCACCTGGGCCTGAGAAATTGAAGTTGCTGTGAGCTATGAAGATGCCATGATGCTTTACCTAGGGCGATAGAGGGAGACTCTGTCTCAAAAAGTAAAATAGAATAATTAGGAAAGAAAAGGCAATCAAGGGTATTCACATAGGATTAGAAGAGATTAAACTTTCACTCTTCACAGATGACATGATTGTATACCTGGAAAATACCAGGGACTCTATAGCAAAACTCTTAGAAGTGATCAAGGAATACAGCAGCATCTCAGGTTACAAAATCAACACCCATAAGTCAGTAGCCTTTATATATACCGACAGTCAAGCTGAAAAAATAGTCAAGAACTCTATTCCATTTGCAGTAGTGCCAAAGAAGATGAAATATTTGGGAGTTTACCTAACAAAGGATGTGAAAGATCTCTATAAAGAGAACTATGAAACTCTAAGAAAAGAAATAGCTGAAAATGTTAACAAATGGAAAAACATACCATGCTCATGGC
>CAUYQV010006395.1:0-11641 GCA_963574575.1 Galagoides demidoff
CTTGGGAGGCTGAGGCAAGAGAATCACCTAAGCCCAAGAGTTGGAGTTGCTGTGAGCTGTGTGACGCCATGGCACTCTACTGAGGGCAATAAAGTGAGACTCTGTCTCTATTAAAAAAAAAAAAAGAAAGAAAGAAAGAAACTTAAGTGTAACTAATCTGGGGTTGTTTTGTCTGTCTTCTAGTAAATGTCTCTGTATGACATTAGGAAAGAATTGGGGCGCTGCAGTTGCCCTACTTGGCTGGTCCTGACTCTTGGGAAGCTGAATGTAAAAAGCACTAAAGCTAAAGGAATATGAGATAGCTACTCTATGTATAGGGCATAGCATGAAATGAATTTGTGCTTTGAGAAACATTTCTTGAGTGAATGGTTATAAAGAGGGGTGAAAGTAGATAAGGGCTTTCCATGATTTTTAGTTTTATAAAGTATACTTAAAACATAGTAGTCTCGCAGGAATCTTAGGTCTATCTTCTTATCCAGTCCCTTTATTATAGATTGAGAAACTGAGGCTATAGAGAAGTGAAGGTAAATGTTAGCTAATTTTTAAATAGTTCTGCTAGAGCTCAGCGTAAGCTATCTTAAAAATCCCTGAACTGTACAAAATAACTCAATAAAACCCTCAGGACTTTGGGTGGTGCCTATGGCTCAAAGAAGTAGGGCACCGGCTCCATATGTTGGAGGTGGTGGGTTCAAACCCAGCCACGGTTAAAAGCTGCAAAAAAAATAAAAAACAAAAACCACAGAGCTTATAGAGAAAAGATGAGAGTAGGGACATAATACCCCAGAACTTCATCAGTGACATGTTTTTAAAAATACAGAAACTGGCTCAGGGTGGTGCCTGTGGCTCAAAGGAATAGGGTGACGGCCTCATATGCTGGAGGTGGTGGGTTCAAACCCAGCCCTGGCCAAAAACTGCAAAAAAAGAAAAAAAGAAACTGGCTTAGCCCCTGTAGTTCAGCAGTTAGGGCACCAGCCACATACACTGAGGCTGATGGGTTCAAACCTGGCCCAGGCCTGACAAACAATGGAAGCTGCAACAAAAAAGTAGCTGGGCATTGGTGGCAGGCACCAGTAGTCTCAGCTAATTGGGAGGCTGAGGCAAGAGAATCTCTTAAGCCCAAGAGTTTGAGTTTGCTGTGAGCTGTGACACCATAGCACTCTACAGAGGGTGACATAGTGAGACTCTGTCTCAAAAAAAAAAAGAAAGAAAGAAACTAAAAATTGGTAGTGCAGATTTATACATGTGAAGTGGTAAAACATATATAAATATACTATGGCAAATATGGTGCTTTACCATGAAAAGACTTAAAGTTTCTTGTGAAAGTGAGTCTCAGAAAAGAGCCTAAGGGCTATTGTGAAGTGGTAGGAGATCATCTTTAGTCGAAGGGATCACCTACATCTGC
Source organism: Galagoides demidoff (assembly GCA_963574575.1). Classification (NCBI taxonomy): domain Eukaryota; kingdom Metazoa; phylum Chordata; class Mammalia; order Primates; family Galagidae; genus Galagoides; species Galagoides demidoff. The sequence continues at coordinate 1,403 of CAUYQV010006395.1, forward strand.
AGATGTAGATAGGTGTGGCTCACAACACACATGAACTGGGGTTTTTGGCAGATAGATATTTCAGATATGTTTTATGTGTTCCTGTGCTGCTAGATACAATAGTCTGTGTTCATCTAGTGTATTTCATGGGTGAAGTCACATTTAAGGAAATGTGAAATTCCCATAATCAAATTGTTCCTTGATCAATTGCAACGGAATACATACCTTCAAAACAAGTATTTTAGCAAAATTGGCTAATGACCCAAATCCTTCCTGGTAGAATTCATGCTAGTACCAGATCCGTGTAGCTTTCAGTCCCAAACTGTAATGGTGTGGTTGGTCTCCAGTAAACTGGTGAGGAAAGACATTTCTTCTGAGGTGGGTGGGGTTAATTGCATCTTTGCATCTGGCATGTGGCATTCTCTCAGAAAAAGAGGATCAGTTCTGCTGTCCACAAGAAGAACAATTGGAGCAGTAGTTAGAGCCCCAGAGCAGAGACCTTTCTTGCAGAGGAGGAAACTAATGGTATTGCATTGCTTTTCACAGGTACTTCTAAGTCAGGAGTTCAGTACAAGGGACATGTGGAGATCCCCAATTTGTCTGATGAAAACAATGTGGATGAAGTGGAGGTTTGTGCTTCCTGACTCATCTGAGTCCTCTATATCCTCTTATTCTCAAATTAGAAAAATGACCTATCATTCAAGGTTAATAGCCCAGGCATGGATCAAGCACTTAGAACCCCAGTCTGTAGATGAATCTCTAGGTATGTGGTGCCATTGGAAACTTCCAGAGCAACTGGAACTTGTTTATAATTGCTTTAGCTAGTAACATGGGTTCTAACCTTTACCACTGGCAGAGAGGACTCAAGAAGGAACACTAATGGGGATTGGATGAATACCCCAACCTTCATGCATTTCCTTTGGAAATGTCAGCAGTTATCTGATTACTCAGCACCCATTTTCCATAATGAGGGTGCTCCTCAAGTTATTTACCACCTACTTCTGATCTTTTACTCAGATTAGTGTGAGCCTTGCCAAAGATGAGCCTGACACAAATCTCGTGGCCTTAATGAAGGAAGAAGGGGTGAAACTTCTAAGAGAAGCAATGGGAATTTACATCAGCACCCTCAAAACAGGTATCCCTTGAGTAGTTATATAAGCCTTAAGGAGGTAGTTTTCCACTTAGCAGACTCTGGTTAAGGATCTTGACAATCCTTTCTTCGACAAATGGGTAAAGATTTGGGGGGAGGGGCCTTATTTCATTTTAGTCAGTCTCTACGCTCTGAGTGAGGGAAAGATCTAGAGCTCTGTTGTCTAATATATTGGTTATTAAGCTCTTGAAATGTGAGTAGACCAAGTTAAGATGTGCTGTGAGTAATACACAGTGGATTTGCAGACTCAATACAGAAAACCAATGTAAGTTGTCAATTCTTTCTTAATAAAGTATGACATGTGCAAGTGATAGTTCAACTATGTGCTAGGTTAATTTCACCTTATTTATTTATGAATGAAATAAGGTCTTGCTGTGTTGCCCAGGCTGGTCTTAAATTTAAAGCCTCAGGTAGTCCACACACCTGAGTAGCTGGGATTATAGGCATATGCCACTGTGCCCACCTTCATTTAACTTCTTAATGTGGCTATTAGAAAATTTTAAATTACTTTTAAGATCATGTTATATTCTTTCTTTTTTGTTCTTAATGGGGTTTTTTTTTTCCCCTTTTGAGATAGTCTTACGTGGTTGCCCGAGGCTACAGTACTGTGGCATCAGAGCTCACTACAACCTCTCAAGCAATCCTGTTGCCTCAGCCTCCCAAGTAGCTGGGACTATAGGCGTGTTTTTTTGTTTGTTTGTTTTAAAGAGTTGGAGGTCTCACATTATTACCCAGGCTGAAGTGCAGTGGCACAATGGTAGCTCATTTTAGTCTCAAACTCTTGGGCTCAAATGATCCTTCTATCTCAGCCACTCAAGTGTCTGGGACAAGTGCCAGCCACCAAGGCCAGCTCTGTATTTCTATTGAGCAGTGCTGAATCTATCTAAAAACGTTTAATTGCATGAGAAGCCATCCTGGACTATTTTGTTCGTTTGGGGATTTTTTCGGCCAGTACCCTACCCTTTTGAGCCACAGGCGCTGCCCCTATGTGTTTGTTTTTGTGAGATAGAATCTCACTGTCACCCAGGTTGGAGTGCAGTGGCATTAGTATCATCATAGCTCACTGCAGCCTCAATCTCCTGGGTTCTAGTAATCCTCCTGTGCCACCTCCCCAGTAGCTAGGACTAAGGGTGTGTACCACCACAGCTGGCTAGGTTTTTGTTTTTTTTTTGTACAGATAGGCCTTGCTGTCTTGTCCAGACTGGTCTTTAACCCCTGGCCTTAAGGAATCCTTCTGTCTCACCCTCCCAAAGTGCTGGGTTTAACAGGTGTGAAACACCATGCCCAGAAAAGACTATCTTTGCTATGCATTCTCTTTGTTATGGATTTTAGGTGGTTAGACTAAAGGTCAGTTCAGTTCTCCCCTGGGATTCCATTTCTGCCAGTCTATTCTGATCTTAGTGTTAGAGTTTATATAATGATCATGAAAGGAACCAGCATAGAAGATGATACCTTTTGAGGAGAAAGGGGGACCAGCCTTCCAGTGCTGTAACTAGGTGTGGCTGTCTTAGAAAGGTAAGGCAAAGTGGGGGGAGGGTACTAAGCATGTGGCATCTACAAATACTAGGTACTCACTCTTGAAATATTGGGAATGCCACTTCATTCACTGGCTATATTCTCTAGTAGACTTGGCATATATTTAACAAGTTGTAATGCTTCCAGTTGAGTTCACGGTTTAAGGTTTTTAAGATAATCCCAGTGGACATACTGTAGTCTGTAACATACACTCAGATACCTGTTTGATGTAGACCAAAGGTAGAGATAGATATAAAATAGATAGCCTTTTTCTTCTCTGGCTTTAACCTCATTCTGGGTTAAGGTGGCTGTGTTTGCCAAGCTGTAATGAAGCTCCAGTTCTCAGCTACTAAAAAATAACTTCCATGAGCTGGGATTTTATTATCTTTTCAGAGTTTACCCAAGGCATGATCTTACCTACAGTGAATGGAGAATCAGTAGACCCAGTGGGGCAGCCAGCATTGAAAACTGAGGAGCGCAAGGTAAATGATGATGGGGTGGGAGGCTGCCTCCTTAGTTCTACATCTTTTTTTTTTTTTTTTTTTTGCAGTTTTTGGCTGGGGCTGGGTTTGAACCTGCCACTTCCAGCATATGGGGTCAGCACCCTACCCCTCTGAGCCACAGGCGCTGCCCCCTAATTCTACATCTTATCTCTTTGTGGATCCTAACTTGTGAGCCAGAGCAGTCTATGATCCACTCAAGGTGCTTTTTAGTTGTCTACTCATCTTTAACTGGGTTTTTCCTCATTTGTACAGGCTCCCAGAGCAAACAGAAGCCATTGGGGATTTCCAAATCTGGCTCTTGATTGCATTTAACACAGGATGGTCTTCACTTACATGAGTTCTCAGTATATCTCACTGGGGTATTGCCATTTCATGCTTTGGTATTAGACCTTTAATCAGGTATCAAGGGTTAGACTTCAGTCATCAGGAAATTGATCTATCTTACCCCATTTGTAGGGTATGCAGATGTTTTATCTACAGATGGAACTTCTGGGGTTAAGCTTGGCACTAGGTTTGCAGTCCTGTTGTTTTTTTGTTAGCACAGTGAAAGTGAGAAGATTGCTTCCAGCTATTTAAGCATAGAAATGCTGTTGGACAATTATACTAAGCTCTTTAGAAATGCCTAATGATTTGACTTTGGCTGATAGGTTTTTATTATTATTATTTTTTGTAGAGACAGAGTCTCACTTTATCACCCTTGGTAGAGTGCCGTAGTGTCACAGCTCACAGCAACCTCCAACTCTTGGGTTTAGGCGATTCTTTTGCCTCAGCCTCCCCAGTAGCTATTTTTTTTTGTTGCAATTTGGCCAAAGGGCAGGCCCAAACTCACCACCCTTGATATACGGGGCCAGTGCCCCACCAACTGAGCCCTGGGTGCTGCCGCTGATAGGCTTTTAGATAAGCATCAGTCTTCCTCCTGGAGTGCTTGAAGATGAAAATTTTTGTGAGAATGAATGGTAGATTTGTCCCTGAAGCCATGTTGGTTGAGGTTGTACCATTACTCTAAACCAGTGGTTTTCAACCTTCCTAATGTCGTGGCCCTTTAATACAGTTCCTGTGGCTCACAACCCACAGGTTGAGAACCGCTGCTCTAAACCAACCATTTTCACCACCACTTTTACAGGCTAAATCCTCAGTTTCTTCAAAAACCCAGGCCAGACCTGTTGGTGTCAAAATCCCCACTTGTAAAATCACCCTTAGAGAAACCTTCCTGACATCACCAGAGGAGCTCTATAGAGTGTTTACCACCCAAGAGGTAAGTAAGATCATCATGCCATCCGCTATTCTAGGTGACTTAGGTTGTGGGCATTACCCCCCAGCCACATGCAGAGGAGGTATTATGGCTGGGCCCATGAGGCATTCCTACCTAGTATAAGTAGAAACAAAAGAAAAACAAATTGGTTCAACCCACTCATTAGAGTGGATTTTCCCTTTCTTTTTTATTCTCTTCTATTTTAGTTTTAGTTTTGGGTCAGGTAAATGGGAACTATAGAATTGTTCTTTTTTGTTGTTGTTGTTTGGGGCAGGGGGGTTGAGACAGTCTCACTCTGCACCCTGGCTTTGAGTACCATGGCATCATAGCTCACAGCAACCTCAAACCCTGGGCTTAAATGATCCTGTTGCCTCAGCCTCCCGAGTAACTGGGACTATAGGCTCCTGCCACAATGCCTGACTGTTTTTTAGAGACAGGGTCTCGACTCTTGCTCAGGTTTGTTTCAAACTCCTGAGCTCAGGGGATCTACCCACCTCATCCTCCCAGAGTGCTAGGATTACAGGCCTGGCCTACAAGATCCTTCTTGTTAGAAAAATGGGTTCCAGATAATGGCATCATGGATTAAGAAAGAATTTCTGAAGTCAAGTCCTAGTTTGGGATTTGTAGTGGATGAGAATAGAGGGAGACTCGATAGACAGATTGGCATCTTTGAAAATGAGAATTTAGCCATTCAGGCTTCAGCTGGATCCAACTAAAAACCATATTCTCCTTGCCCTTTTCTTTCTCTTTCTTACAGTTGGTTCAGGCCTTTACCCATGCTCCTGCAATGATAGAAGCAGACAAAGGTGGGAAGTTTCAGATGGTAGATGGCAACGTCTCTGGAGAATTTACTGATTTGGTGAGTATGTGCTGGCCCAGCCCCAGGTTGTAGCCCCTGTCTGATCAGATGAATAACGTGTTACCTTTTCTAAGTTCTGGGTAAAATTTAAGGCTTTCACCTCTTTGACTAATAAAACTATGTTTTGTTTGTCCAAAGAATGTGGCTATTTGAATTTTCTTGCAAATAAAATGACTGCATAGATAACAGGTTCTGTAGGAAGGGCAGATGGCTAATCCTAGCTGGGATTGGGTACATTGCAAGTCTACAGTATGGGCTGAACTCTGATTATTTTAGGTCCCTGAGAAACATATTATAATGAAGTGGAGGTTTAAAACTTGGCCAGAGGGTAAGTATGCATATTTATTTATTGCCATTATCCTCAGAAGTTTATGTTTTCACCCTGGTTTTAAACCCAGATGGAATCCCTGGATCTGAAACTTCTCCCCTCTGCTTTTCCCCAGGGCATTTTGCCACCATCACCTTGACCTTCACTGATAAGAATGGAGAGACTGAGGTGTGCATGGAAGGCCGAGGCATCCCTTCTCCTGAGGAAGAGCGGACACGGCAGGGCTGGCAGCGTTACTATTTTGAGGGCATAAAACAGACCTTTGGCTATGGTGCACGCTTATTTTAGGGCCAGCAGCAGGGTGCTCCAGCCTGCCCATCACTTCAGTCCAGTCTTTGCCTGACTGGTGCTTGTGACTCACAGGATTGTACCATCCCAGCCGCTAACTTGGGGCCAGGGCCCCTCCCCTCCACAAATACCTTGGGTTTGTGCATGTTTTCTGCTGGGTGGGATCAGAGGGCAATTTCTCTTTTATGTGTACATACGCTAAATAAAAGTAATTTAAAAAACATTTGTGTGGATCCTGTGTTGATAGGGTGGCTGATATTCAAGGTTCCTTGAAGGTTTTGAATTTAAAAAAAAAAGGGCTCCATGCCTATAGCTCAGCCGGTAGGGCGCCAGCCATATACACGGGAGCTGGTGGGTTTTTGGCCGGTGCCTATACCCCCAGCTACTTGAGAGACTGAGGCAAGACTTGCTTAAACCCAGGAGTTTGAGGTTGCCATGAGCTGGTGACACTAGGGCACTCTACTGTGCTGAGGGTGACAGTGAGACTCTGTCTTAAAAAAAAAAAAAAAAGGTTAGAAGGGCTCTCTGTTCTGGGTAAGTGTAGGTATTTAAAAGGCAAAAAGAGAGCCTGCTTCTCAATTCCATTCTTGAATCTCCTTTCCTGCTATAAAAGGGGAGGGCTGGTGCTCTCAGGTAAATAGTACTAAGAACAAAGAACTATCAATGGAGGCAGAATCCTGGATTTTTTATTTTTCATGTTCTCTTAGGTGCTTACAAAGAGATTACCAGGTGGTGGACTGAGATGTGCAAGAGTAGAGATGCCTAACTTAGGGTGGCTTCTATTTATTGGGCAATTAAGTACTAGACACTGCACACTAAGTGGTTTCCTGACATAAATTCACTTAATCCCCATAATAGCCTAGGAAGTAGGTACTTGTTTTACAAGAACTTAAGCCTTGCAGGGGTGCACTAGCTCATGCCTGTAGTTCCAATTACTTGGGAGGCTGAGGCTGAAGAATTATTTGATCCCAGGAGTTCAAGGCTGTAGTGAGCTATGATTGTACCACCATATTCCTGGAGAATGAAGACCCTGTCTCAAAACAAAAAAACACTTGGGTTTCTTTTTCTTAAATACATTTCTAGATTTGCTCTTGTAAAAAAATGTTTTAAATATTTTATACACATGCTTGCTTCTAGGTAAGCCTTGGGTTTCCTTTTTATTTATTTTTTTAGAGACAGAGTCTCATTTTGTCACCCCTTGGTAGAGTGCTGTCACAGCTCACAGCAACCTCCAACTCCTGGGCTTAGGTGATTCTCTTGCCTCAGCCTTCTGAGTAGCTGGGACTACAGGCATCCGCCACAACACGCGACTATTTTTGTTTTGCAGTTTGGCTGGGGCAGGGTTTGAACCCGCCACCCTCAGTATATGGGGCTGGCACCCTACTGACTGGGCCACAAGCACCGCCCATGCCTTGGGTTTCTTAACATACTCTAGATCTGTAACAACTGATAGTAAGCACAGTTGGGCATTGAGAACAAGGACTGTGACTGTAGTCAAGTCTGAACCATTCTGCTTGTTGCCTGTCATTGACACAAAGCGAAGACGACACATTTCTAATATATTAGGTATCCCTCCAGGAATAGAACATTTGAGGCTCTTAACTACTTCCGGAAAGAGGACACAAATGTCATTTTTTAGAGACAGGATTTTGCTCTGTTGGCAGGCTAGTCTTGAACACTGGCCTCTAGTGATCCTCTCACTTCTGTCTCCAGAGTTACTGGGACATTAAACATGCGCCACTGTGCCTGGCTTCTTATTTGTTTTTACTTCACCATTTTTTTTTTTTTTGGAGACAGGGTCTCTTGTCATCCAGGCTAGTGGTGCTGTCATAGTTCAAGTGATCCTCCTGCCTCAGCCTCCCAAGTAGCTGGGACTACAGGTGCCTGCCACAAAGGCCATCAATTTTTCTTTTTTTTTTTTTGACTCTTGGGAGAGTACTGTGGCATCACAGCTCATAGCAACCTTCAACTCTTTGACTTAAGTGATTCTCTTGCCTCAGCCTCCTGAGTAGCTGGGACTATAGGCGCCTGCTACAATGCCCACCTTTTTTTTGCACTTGTCATTGCTGTTTTAGCTGGCCTGGTTTGAACCCGCCACCCTCCCTTGGTATTTGGGGCTGGTGCCCTACCCACTGAGTTACAGGTGCCACCCAATTTTTCTATTTTTCGTAGAGATGATGTCTCACTTTTGCTCAGGCTGATCTTGAACTCCTGGCCTTAAGCAGTCCTCCAACTTCAGCCTCCCGGTGTACTAGGATTACAGGTATAAACCACCATACCCGGCCTCTTAAGAGTGTTTTTAAGTGCTGGTACCATTAAACAAGTTTGTTGAGCACTGACCTGTGCCAAGTGTTGGAGATATATTCTAATGGAGTCAGAATGCCACACTGCAGGATGAGCTAACTATCTGAACAAGAGAGTCCCTGTCCTGGGCAATCCTTGACCTGGCTTCCTACACTCGGGTGTGCGTCAGAGCCCTCTAAGCCAGACCACCCTACTTCTGCAACTACAACTATTTCATTACTCTATTTTTGTCTGGTTTATGAGGTGCCAGTGAGGCCTAATCCTACCAATGTGACTTGGCCAAAACTTTGTAGCTAAAGCGCAAAATCTGATGTGAATCAACTAAACTCCCCCACCTCCCTAGTCCCCAATGCCACCTTTGGCTTGAATTACTCAGGAGAGTGCTGAAATTAACATCTAATTCAGAATTCCATCTGCCTCCCTAGGGAGCCAAAACAATGCCTTGTGATAAAGAGCCTTCCGTCGCAGACTCCTCCTAATATGGGAACCATTAACAAAAAACTGAAGCCCTTTTATGCCTGGCTGGAAAAGTACCAGTTCTACAATATTTAGGAAATAATCTGAAGTAGAGATTACAAACATTTTAGTAAAAACCAAAGTTTAGGACTAAGTGCCTGCCACTGTAAAATTGCCAGTAACAGTAATATCACCAGTACTAATTGCTATCTAATTCAACCATTGCCATTTCAGTTTAGCCATCTGAGCCTAAAAAGCAAAATAGTGTAGCTAAAAATAAAACTATGGACTTGGTTTGGCTTGGATTTGAATGGTAAATTTTCTACATACTAACAAATGAGGCAGATTTCCTTACCTCTACAATAGGCCTAACAGGTACCCTGTGAGAGCACTTGCACCTGGTGTCACTCAGCAGGTGGTACCTGATGACTTTGGACTCAAAAGCTCAAGTGTTGACCCTTAGGCCAGAATTGATATTTTGTAAAGCTGGTTAATTTTAGTCCAAATTGCGAATCTTAGCCAAAGGTTCCCCATGCCTAGGAACCACCTAGGAAAACCTGTTGAAGAACAAGTAGACTCCACTCCTAGGAAGTTTGCTCAGTTTGTAGGGTGTGGCCTACAAGCTTGTATTTTAGTAAATATCCCCGGGTGGTTCTATTAGGATGTATTTTGAGGACCTTAGCATGCTAAGAAAAAACCTTGTGATGGAGGAACCCAAAGCAGTGCATGTGGGTTCCCTTTGTGAATAATGGGGCAAAGGATCTGAAACACTGACTTCAGGAGAGGAGAGGTCAGCAGGTGCTGTACTGTCGGTTATTTTAAACACTAGTTAAGAACTCAGTTTGACTGGTCTTGCCTAGCCTAGCGCTCTTTATGAGGCAAATCAGAGGGATAGAAACTGGGCAAAAACATCTCAGTGGCTGGAATGGCTTTTAAACCGTGTTTGGGGAAGGAAGAACAGTAGTCAAGTAGGGGATGTGACTGACACTGGGCCAGTAGGGGGTGGAGGGGCCACTCTCTGACTTCACAGGCTGCCTCCTGGCTCTGATAGCGCTCCTAAAACCCCCCTTCGTTTGTGCTTCTCGCACACAGGTATTCCTGAAGCCTGCAGCCACCTGCACAGCGTCGCTTTCTCCACTGCATGGCCTGGATAAACACTATTTCATAGCTGACCTACTCTCTGCCACTTTTCTTTAGTTTCTCTCATCTGTGGTCTAAGATGGTAGCAATTTGGTGTGTCACTCAGATCACAGACTCACAACGGGGCTGGCTAAATTCAGTTTGGGTAATGGATAACCATTAGGTATAAAGTAATAAATATTGTGTTTAAGTCCCAGGAGAGCTGTGTTAGAAAAGAGAATTAGGCTCGGCGCCTGTGGCTCAATCGGCTAAGGCGCCAGCCACATACATCTAAGGTGGCGGGTTTGAATCCCCAGTCCGGGCCCGCCAGACAACAATGATGGTTGCAACCAAAAAAAAAAATGGCCGGGCATTGTGGCGGGTGCCTGTGGTCCCAGCTACTTGGGAGGCGGAGGCAGGAGACTCGCTTGAGCCCAGGAGTTGGAGGTTGCTATGAGCTGTGATGCCGTGGCACTCTACCCAGGG
>CAUYQV010006396.1:0-32322 GCA_963574575.1 Galagoides demidoff
GCAGGAAGATCTGCAGTCATTCTAATACTCTTTCCTTTGTAGGTTATGGTTTTCTTGTGTCTAACTGCTTTGAGAATTTTTTCTTTCATATTGACTTTAGTGAATTTAATTATGATGTGCCTGGGGGATGTCTTGTTTGGGTTGAGTCATGCTGGGGTTCTGAAACTATCTGCTATCTGAAATTCTGAATCCCTTTGGATGTCTGGGAAATTCTCTTTCAAAATTTCATGAAGAGCCTCTGTGTTTTGTGAGGAAGCTTCATCACTTTCAGGGATTCCTATAAGGCAAATATTAGTTTTCTTCGAATTATCCCAGAGCTCTTTAAGAGAAAGATCCGTTCTTGTTTTCCACTTTTTTTTCATCCTTGTGCTCTTGGGCTTCTTCAAAGGCTTTGTCTTCAATGTCAGAGATCCTTTCTTCAGTTTGTTCCACTTTGTTACGAAGAGATTCCACCATGGTTTTCAAATCTTTGAGGGCTGCGACCTCTTGTCTCAAAGTTTCAAAGTCTTGGATCATCTTATCTTTGAAATCATTGAATTCCTGAGTCATCTTTTGAATAATTTCTTGGGACATCTTTTGAATAATTTCTTGAGACATTTTTTGAATCATTTCTTGAAGTTCTAGCTCTTTCCTTTCTTCTAGTCTATTAATTTTGTTTACTATCCACATTCTGAACTCAATTTCTGTCATCTCAGCCATCTCTTTATGGGTTGGATCTTCAGGCACCTCTGCCACATCTTTCCTTGGGGGAGTTGCTCTATTCTGGTTATTCTTACTACCAGAGTTTTTCTTCTGGCTCCGCTCCATGCTGGGTTTACTCTGCTTGGCTAGGTGAGCTGGTAGGAGGAAGTTGGGTTGGGGGCTCTGCGAGTGATATTTTACTGGCTTTTTTGTGCAAAGGCTGGGACTGGTGTCTGTATCTTTTCCCCTAGAACTTTGCCAAGGTTGTGTATAATGCTACGGTCTGAGAGCCTGGAGGCCTTCTTGTCTCTATTTTGTTTACACCTGGTATCTGTTCTACCATAGAAAATCAGTTATTCTGTGTTATTATCTTGGTTGTGGTGATATAACAGGGATTTAATCTGCGGTCCGCTTACTGGCTATGGTTGGGAAAGGAAAACCACACCTTCCCTCAACCACATCACCAGGGTATCACTTTAGATAGTTCTCAGGTGATTGGCCCAGTTCAAATGATACAAGACAAGTGTCACAGTCAACAAAATTCTCAGGTGGGGAAGTTTGAGAGGTTTTTGGGAACTTTACAGCAGGGATCTTCTGGCAACGCAGGTATGACCTACTCTGGTGTTCTGTGGGGTCAGAGGGATCTGCCCAGCAAATAAAGTGCTCTAGGGAGGTTAATGCCTCCTGCCCCACCTTGTACCTTCGTCACACCCAGTCACTGGAAACCCCAGAGGGCTGTGACCTAGTTGCCCAATAAGCAACTGTGGCAGGGCTCTGTGTCTGCCAAAATCAAAATAGAGCCAGTGTCAGCTCCACTCAGTTACTGCTTTTTGACCCCTGCCAGCAAAGGGAACTGAGGCTTGACTATCTTAGGCACTCAGTGACAACTGGAGAATGTTCCACCTGAGGACAATTTTGGCCTCAGAAAATCCCGAGAGCATCAGAGATTCTCCCTTGACCACCAGCTGATTTGCCCAAATCAAGGGATACAAACCTATTGACCCCATCAGTACCCACTTCCTGATTGGAAAGATCACAAGGTATCTGGCAATTAAATAATAGGATTCTACTGGTTGTATAAGTGTGGCTCTCTCTGATGCTCTGAGGAGTCAGAAAGGCCTGTTCAGTAGACAATTTGGAGTAAGGAGGCTGATGTCTCTTTCCCCTCCTTACTTACCCTTCGCCGCTGGACTCTGGTAACCTCGGTCTCAGTTAACCCCACCACCAGTCTCTGTTAACCCAGCCTCTGTAACCCAGTCCTGTTCAATAGGTGAGAGAGTCAGGGTTTTGTGCCTACCAGAGTCCGGGTAAAGTCAATGGGTTCATCAGGATTTTGTGCCTGACAGAGTCCCAGTAATGTCAATGCCTTCTCCACTTGTTGACCGCTCTTTGTGGTCAGCCAGCAGAGATATTTGAAGGCTATCTTTGTCAGGCACTCAATGGGAGCTGTAGAATATTCCACTTCTGTTCAATCTAAGCCTGGAGTTTGCTTTCTTGAAGTGGTGGTTTGCCTCGGTGGGGAGGACGTGTGTTTATCTATCTCTTCTCTCAGTTCAGCTCCTCACTTTCAGCTTCGTTGGGTTCTTCTGGCAGTTATCTTCTCTCCCTGAACTGTAGTTTATGTTGAAAGCTTGCTCCAGTCAGCTCTCATCCACTATTCCTCCAAATTCTTATTGAATGTGAAAATTTCAGTTAGGGAATATACCCAGCCCGGGGATTTAGCAAAGTACAAGATACATTGAAACCAGGCAGGCAAATAGACTAAAATGCTACCCGACATACAAGCACATCAATATCCAGAGACTCAGCCACAACTAAACAAACAGACAAAGAAGTAAACAAAACAATAGACAAGCCAGTCAACTAATAGATCAAAAATGAAAGAAGGAAGAAAGAAAAGAAAGAAAAAAAGTAGTAATAATAAAAGACAACCACAGAAATGATGGTCATAAAATGATAGAGCAAACACATAAGAAAGCAAACAATCAAAGCACAGAGATAATCAAATATATATATATATATATATATATATATAATGAAAATAAAAAGTAAAAAATTAAAAATTAAAAAAAAAAGGAAAAGGAGGGCGCTGCTAAGACAATTTTTTTTTTGAGTATATACAAACAAGTCCCTTTTTCAATGCGGTAGGGTTCCAGTTAAAAAGTATATGTTTAATTATGCTACAGTATAGTTTCTAGACAACAGGTCGTGCTGCGAGTGGTCCCTGCGCTGATACCAAAAATAGAAAGAAAAAAAAAGAAAAAAGAAAAAAGAAAAAAGAAATAAAGGATATATATATATATCAAGAGAGAATCTTTGTTGGCAGGATGCCCAGATTCTCCCTACAACAGTTCCCTCAAAGTGTTGGGCATCTTGGTTTAATTTCAGATGCCGAATGGCTGGCTGCAGATCAGATTTTGAGTTCTCTGTGCTTCTGTAGAAGGTGTTATGGAGACGTCATTTTGGAGGTTTTACATTACATCTGGTTCCTAGTGGCCGCCCGTTCCTATCTGTCCTCTAAACTTGGGACATAAGTTCATACTTTGCCAGACTTTCACGCAACTCCTAATTTCCCTCGAACAGAAAACCGTTGTGGTCTGGGGGAAAAGAGCGGGGGCACCCCTTGCGCAGTCTGTATTCCAGTGGGGGAAGGGCTGCTGCGGCGGAAAGTTCAAAAGATTTTTCAGTGTTTGTAAGAGGGGAACTGATTCACCCTGCTGGTCTCCACGTCAGTGCAGCTCCACACAGACTTCCAAAATTACAGGATGGATTGGTTTCTAAGCAGAGTTCCTTCCCCTCAAGTTTCTGTCTGAATACCTGGCTCCCTGGCACTCCAAACCGGGTCCAAATGTCTCTCGTTTCTGGCTGCTAAATTCTGCTTGGGAGTCCATGCCTCACTGCACTCTCTGCAAGACACACAAACTCCCCGCGAATTGGGTACAGGAGCCTTTCATGGGGGAAGGATTGGTTTCTGTCTCTCAGGATGCAAGCCACGGACCTGGCACCGCAGGTCACAGATGAAGCCATTTCAGCTGCTGCCCTGAGTTTTTTTCTGGCTGACACCGTAGTTCTGGACTATACTTCCAATCCAGTAATTTACCTCTTTGTTGCTCACCCTGTGCTGCTAGTCCGTGCAAGGACACCATGCGGAAGGGATCTAATAAGCCCACTCTCACCTGAAACCACCAGGAAAGTTGACTCAGGGGAGCATCTCCTCCTCCATCTTGCTCCGCCTCCAATTCTTTCATTTATTAATTCAACAAATATTTATTGAACATCTATGGATCACTGGGTGACATTCTAGTCACTAAGGATTCAATAGTTATAAAAATGACACAGCCCTTCCCTTTGGAATAGAATAATAAACCAATGAATATAATTGATATTTGGAAAACAAATACATACATATAGAAATATGATATGCTGGTGTGCCTATAGCTCAGTAGGTAGGGTGCTGGCCACGTACACCAAGGCTGATGGGTATGAACCCAGCCTGGGCCAGCTAAAATGACAATGATAATTGCAACAATAACAAGAACAAAAATAGCCAGGCATTGTGCAGGCCCCTGTAGTCCCAGCCACTTGAGAGGCTGAGATAAGAGAATTGCTCACGCCCAAGAGTTTGAGGTTGCTGTAAGCTGTGATGCCATGGCACTCAACCCAGGGCAACAGCTTGAGACTCTGCCTCAAGAAAAAAAAAAAAACAGAAAAAAAGAAATATGATATGCTTTACAGATGTGGTATTGCAGAGCAATAGTAAAATAAAAGACTTATTAATAAGTAGTGCTGGGGAAATATCTATATGGAAATTTAAAAAAATTCATTACTCACACTAAATACTATAAACTAATAGTGGCTAGATTAAATCAACTACATTTAAACTAATAGTTTCTATTCATTAAATGAAATTACTTTCGAATGAGAGTGAAAATTAAGCCATAAAATAATAGATGTATTACAATGTAAAACTAATAAGGATTAGTATCTAGAATGTATAAAGAAGTAATACTAATTAGAAATAAACATACTTCTGGGCAGGTGTTTCTTAAAAGAAGACAGTCACATGAACCCCAACAATATATAAAAAGTTGTTCAATATTATTTGACATTATATATAAATGAATATTAGATAACAATGATAAATTATAACTCAGCCACCAGATTGAAAGAAGTTATAGAGTCTAACAATATTGAATATTAAATCTTAGTAGAATGTAGAGCACTGGGAATGCTCATATAATTTTGATAAAATTATAATTTGGTACAACAACTTTAGGGAACTGATATAATCTAGTATTTTTTTTTTTCGGCCAGGGCTGGGTTTGAACCCACCACCACCACCACTGGCATATGGGGCTGGTGCCCTACTCCTTTGAGCCACAGGCACCACCCATAATCTAGTATTTTAAAAGATACACATATATATGATCTAAAAAAAAAAACCATTTCTAATTATATATTACCCTAGAGAAACTCATGTAAATTTTTACCAGGATACATGTACAAGATGGTCCATTATAGCCTTCTTTGGAATAACCCAAACATAGCAATAATATTTATGTCCATAAGCAAGGAATGGATAAATTAATTCGGGTGTATTTATATAATAGAATACTATACAGAAATAAGAATAAATAAGCTAAAATGTCATGGATGAGTTTTACAAAGACAATATTGAGTAAAAGTAAAAAAAAAATGCAGTAATTTCCATTAATATACATTTTAAAAATAATCAATGGCAAATCATATTATTTATGAATGCATGGTAAAACTATAAGTCATACCAATTTATTGATTGTCACAAAAGACGGGATAGTGATTTTCTTCTAAGAAAAAGTGATGTTTTGATAAGGAAGGACCAGATATTGGGAGAGAGAGTAGTTGCAGAGAAATGGTTCTGGGGTACTATTAAAAAAAGAATTTTTTAAAAAAGAATAAAGGTACACTATCAATGAATTTGAAAATTGAATTACATCAATAGTTGCTTTGGAATAATTTTAGTACTTTCAATACAAACACTCTGAATACATTAAAAAATTATACCTGTCAAAATACAAGTTATTAATCATTTGAAAAAAATTATCAATTTACCTTGAATGTCCATCATTCTCTACAATAAATATCAAGGTAAAGTCTAAAAAATAAAGTTCTAAATTTTGCTTGGATTGTACTTATGTTACATTAGTTTTGCTTTATAAATCTTTATTAAATTATGTCTTTATGTTCTGTTCACTTTAGTATGTATATGTATATGGGGGAATAAGAAGAGAAAAAATGAGAGTACACGTGTAGATAATTTGATCAAGGTTTTTATCCTTGAAACAAAGCAGAGATAAGTGATGGTGGCATATGAAGTAGTGTATAGGATCAAGGGAAGATTTATTAAGATAGAAGGGATTGTGAAGTGTTTAAGGCAATGATTCAGTACAGGGACAGTAATTGGTGATAGAAGAGAGAAAGAAAATAACTTGGAGAAAGTCTCTGGATTCATGAAAAAAGTAGGATCTAGCACATAATTAAATTATTGTCTTTATCAAGGTACAGAGATAATACCCAAACCAGGATGAAATTGTAATAGGGTCAGAGAATAAAGTGGTTTGGTAGATTTAGATTATGGAGTGGGTCTCTGCTGATTGCTTAAATTCTCTTGCTAAATAAATATGCATTTTATCAATAGAAAGTGAGGAGAGTTGGAGGATGTGATGGATATTTGAGGTGAAGTAAGTCACATGGGAAAGTGGGAAAGTAGACTAGGTAAATGCAGTATTTTCAGGCCCATTTGACATAAATAGTTATGATCTTTAAATAATCACATTGTTTAACATTTTTTCTGATCATATCACCATCTTTCTATGGTTTTCAGCTTAGTGGAAAAGACAGACACTAAAAACAATCAGTTATGTAACTCACCTAATCAAAAAACTTGTCATCAGAAGAATTTATTTCTCACTAGAATACAGAGGAATTAATATTTTAGGATTGTTTCTGTTCCTTAAGCATTTTAAGAGTTAGAGTATTATGTTACTAAAAATGGTACAACTATTTTCCAAGCTTCTATTTTTCTTTCACTGCTATTAAATATTATCAAACTCTCTAGGTGATCTCATTCACCACTGTGTCTTCACATCACAACCTACACACAGACTACTTTTGAGGTCCTAAAAACTCCTATACCTCCTGCTTTTTCTATATCAATGACTGGAAACATCACTCATGAAATCATTCAAATAAAATTCCCTGATACCTTATTGGATTCCTCTTTTCTCTATCTATATGTTCAATCACTACATCATACTACAACTTGATAACATTTTCAAAATAAGGACAACTTGTAAGCAAGGAGTTCAGTTAGGAATCTACGTAAATAGTCTAGGAATGAGAGAATGGTAACTCAGACTACAAAGATGACAAATTAAAGACACTTAGAAGACATAAGATGTTCAATACTTGGTGTACTTATTTATTCTAGAGATGTAAAAGAGTAAAGTACCCAATTATTTATAAGATTAATGTAGGTAAAAGACATTGGTAAAAGAAAGTGTCAGGAAAGACTGTCTATAACCTGATTGACATTACTGAATGAGTGAACATGCCAAGTAATGGATAGGAAATATTGAGAAGAGAGCTGGAGATATTCAGATGGTGGGTACCATCAATTTTAAGATTCATTTTGTATACATTGAGTTTGAGATGACAAGAGAAGATACTAATTAGACATTCGGATATGCTTCCTGGCATTTGAAGAAGAGGGCTTAGATTGACATAATTCAACTGTAATTATTGAAGCCTTGGGGCACAAATGAGATTATTTTGAAAGGGAGTAAAGTATGAGAAGAAAAGAGTGCTAAAAATCATGCCATAGGTAATATAATACCACTAATTAAGGACCAGATGACTAGGAATGAGTCAAAATAGGAGATAGAAATGGATCGGTCATGTAAATAAGAGAAAATGCAAAAGAGCATTATGTCTTGGCAGCCAAGATAAAGAATATTTAAAAGTTTAGTAATGTTAAATGCTACTGAGAAGTTAAGTCTGTTGAGAACTGGAAAAATATCTATTGACTTAGTGATATGTAGGTGATTGATGATCTTAAACATAAAATGGTAGAATCCAAATTAAACAGATCCAAGTGTGTATAAGAATTAAGGAAATGGAGCCACTTTTTACCTTTAGGAGAGTTTAACTATAAATGAAACTTTAGTGATCACAAATTTATAGAGCTATCAACTCCCCTTTAGTAGATTTTCCAAGCAGTACTACTGAGTTGCAGTATATAAAATGCATATAAAAGGGCTCATCTTGTTTAGACTTTATGAGACAATGACAATTAAAGACAGAGAAAAATGTTTGGAATATGAGTATTATTCAAATTATGTTAATCATATGTTAATTATACTAGCTATAGAATCAAGGTAGGATATGTAGAACAGTGAGTAAAAATAGGTCTGATGGATTGGAATAGAATTAATGGATCAATTATGAGCCAGAAAGGTGACATTTTTATCCGAAAGCAGAGTAATTTGATTTGTGATCGTGGAGATGATAGTTACAAGAAATGACAATATCCAGAGTGTAGCCATGAGAATGGGTGACTGAGAGAAAATTTTGAATAACTCAATGTAGATGAGGAGGTCAAGGAACTGAGAGGTTTGGAGGTCATAAAGAATGATGTCAAAAGTGAGGTGAAATGACATGAGCCATCTTACAAAATTATTACTAAAGAACAATGCACAGGAGGGGGAATGGCAACATGCAACTCAAAGGAGCAGAACATTTTTCATTTTTGTTTCTGTTTTTTTAATAGTAAAATTGAATCCTTTAGGCCTCAAAATATCAAAGAGACCAAGAGGCATTTGGAGTGTGAAGGGAAAGATAAAAATCACTATCCAAGGGGGTGGGGTGGACACAGCTGTCGCCTGCCAGTTAGGCCATAGCAGTAATAGCAGTGATCTGGCTCAAGGGGGATAAGAGACCTTTGTACTGCCAGCCCTAGGAAGATAGTATCGGCAAGACCATAATGCAGAATTTTTGTATTTCGTTTTCATTCTTACTTAATTTTTTCTTAGTGTTTTTTTGTGTTTGCTCTTTTCCTTCTCTTTCTATTTTTGGCTAAGGAAGAGTCTTATTATGCTCATGTTGGTAAGGACAGCCTGATTTTGAGGAAGCCTCCCATTCCAGCCCCCTCCAAATCCCCGAGTTACAAGCATGACCTAAACACTATCTTGATCAATACATTTCCTCTGTCACTCTCGGATTCTTTTCCCGACCTCCTTCTCTTCTGTTCTCCAAGTATTTTTTCTTCGATTATTCCTCCTTCCCTTTTTTTCTTTTTCTTTTCATTTACTCCTTCTTTCTTTTTCCTCTGTTTGTCCATTCCCGCTCCTTACCTTTTTCCTCATTTTGGCCTCACACCAAGAAAGCTCTTCATCACATAAACACTGAGACAAGGTAATTTGAAGCAAAGGAAGAACTGAGAAGGAAAAAGGTGCACAAAGAGGTGAACAAGAAGGTCAAAAATAGATTAGACCACAGAGAAGAAAGAACATCAGAGTTGGAGGATAAAGTCTTTGAGTTAATACAGGTAGTTAGAGAGCCAGAAAAAAAGAGAGAGAGCAGATCAGGTGCTTAAGGAATTATCAGACTTCATGAAGTATTCAAACATACAAATAATAGGAATCCCTGAAGGAAAAGAAGATTGTCCCAAAGATATGGAAGCCCTACTGGAGACTATCATAAATGAAAACTTCCAAAGTTTTAGTAAAGATCCTGACACAGTCCTTTCAGATGGATATTGAACCCTGGTTCATCTCAAGTCTAACATAGCCTCTCCAAGACACATTGTAATGAACTTGTACAAAGTCAAGATAAAGAAGAAAATTCTGTAATCTATTTTTGATACTTTCTACTGCATCTTTACATTCCATGATTTTCTCCTTCTTTTCCTTAAGCTAATCCATGTCCTTTCTATATTCTATGTATCTGTCATCTGACTTTTGGTTCTGTCTATTTTATCTTCCATTCTCTTTATTGTCTTAATCATCCATATTTTACATTCCCTTTCTGTCAGATCCATTAATTCTTTACAGGATGAGTCTTCTGTAAAACTGCCTTATGGTCCCTTGCAGGAATTGCTCTATTTTGGTTTTCCATGATTCCTGAATTTTTCTGTTGGTTCCTTCTTATGTGTTCTTTCTTCTCTCAGAAAAAAAAAAAAAGAAATAACAAGATAAGATAACAAGATAATAATAATAGGATAAGAATAGATAAATGAAATTAAAAGTACCATTGTATCTAATAGCCAGGAGAGAGGGAAGTGGAGTAATGTAAGAAAGGAGAAAGATAAGAAAAAGGGAGGGGATAGATTAGCTGTTGCAGAGGTGATTATTGTGGGAGAGATGAGAAAGGTAGAAGAGTCTGTTCAAATAGATAATGTAATAGAATGAAGTATGGAGAGAGAATAGATGAGGGTAAAAATTGTAACCAAAAAATACAGGAGCCCTTAGTCTTGATGAAAGTAAAAATAGAAGTCTAGAAAAGAACCAACCATACAAATAAGCAAGAAACAAAACACATCGATACAAAATATCAAAAAAACTCTAAATAAACAAAAATAAGCAACCTCAGTAATAAATAATGAAACAACAAAAGAAAGGAAAAGGAAATACTAACAAGAAGAAAAAAATAAACAAAATAAAACTAGTTATAGTTTAACTATAATTAGTTAAAACTAGCATATCTGCCTTTATTGTGTTTGTCATTAGCCTGAATAGAAAGGCCTTTAAAATTGATTTTTTTTTCAGAAAGCATTTGAATACATTTTGTTTGGTATAGTATTTATTCAATAAAGTATTTAATTAGTGCTAAGTGTGAACTGGACCCTGTTGCTAAGCCCCAGCAAGTAATCATATCCTAGGTAGGGTTAAATCCCCAGTAAAATTGCCATATTACACATGTCTCAATTAACTTTGAATGTTAAATAAATTGTATATTCACTTAAAAAACTAATTACATAATCATATATGTATACATAAAAGCATATATGTGTGTGTGTGTGTGTGTGTGTGTGTGTGTGTGTGTGTATGTATATGACAGGAGGGTCCAACTTTAGTAGAAATATATTTGTGTTTCAATATGTTGCCAGGACATCAGGTAGGCTGTAGTTTAGGGGACAGACACACAGCTGATAAGCTCTCCCTAGATCCCAGACATAGACTAGATCCCCAAGTTAACTATCCAAAGTGATCGCCTAATTAATTATTTCCTCAGCATTCAGATTCTGCTGGGCTGGGAACTCAGATCTCTCCAGAATCCTTCAGAGGCAGGTCTCACCAGGCCCCGAGACAGCAATTCTCATGGAGTGCTGGCGTTCCTGATCCTGTCATAACTGGAGTATCAATCCTAGCGGATGGAATTAAAATGGCCATGTCTCTATAGGAGGCCTGCCTTCATGACCTTCTCAAGACCTTTTCATAAAGGCCTACCTCTTGCTGCCAGGACCTTCCCAGAATGGCCATCACTACTGCTGTCAAACCTGTGGCAAATCTGGTCCAAACATCCCTCAAATCTGGCTGCTATATACTGTTCAGGTTTGTCCACTCTTCCAGACAATCCAATCAATGCACTTTCCCTGAGAACTGAAAACTGCAAAAGAGGCTTCCTGGCATCCTGGACCTGGGCAGTTCCCGCCAGTAGCTTGCACAAGGCTTACCTGGTGTGTCAGACCTCTGCCTCACTGTTCAAATTCATGTACAGCAGCCAGCACCCCACTGCCTCATAGGGCACCCTAAGCCACAGCTCCAGGCAAACTAACACAGCCCAACTAACTTGTTTCTCAGTTGCTCTAGGACAGCTCAGCCTGATAATCTTCCTGATTTGCCACTTTGCTTCACCCTTGCAATTTCTTTTTTTTAGGGTTTCATAACTCTCTTTGAAAAGATTTTCTACCTCTTTCTTTAGGTGTATTCCTAAGTATTTCATTTTCTTTGGAGCTACTGTGAAGGAAATTATGTCCTTGATTTGCTTCTCAACTTGGCTGTTATTAGCAGATACAAAGGCTACTGATGTGTGTGCATTGATTTTACACCCTGAGACATTACTGTATTTCTTATTTATTTATTTATTTTTTATTAAGTCATTTGTACATAGATCAAGATCATGAATACATTTAAGCCATTATGGGATTCAATGTGTTGATTATTTATACAAATTGGAGTGCTCATATCCTACTAATTAACATAACCTTCACCTCATTTACCCAATTACAGTGTTAAGATATTTGTGTTCTACACCTGATCGATCCAACTTGCACTTGCAATATGCTCCATAGATGTAGTCCCCCTATTAAGCTTCCCTCTATCGATCAACTCCTCTACCTTCCCCTCCCCCCTTCCCTCCTTCATCCCAGGCTACAGTTGTGATTCATCTTTCATATGAAAGTATGAGTGATTATAAATTTCTTTCATAGTAGTACTGAGTACACTGGATATTTTTATTCCATTCCTGAGATACTTTACCAAGAATATTTTCCAGCTCCATCCATGTAAACCTAAAAGAGGTAAAGTCTCTATTTTTTTAATGTTTCATAGTATTCCATGTGTCCAGCTAAACTGACTTTCATTTATGATGGAGAAATTTAATACTTTAATGACATGCACATGTTGAAGAAATTTGCCGTAACTAAGCCAGCTTTCTAGTATATTCTTAGACCTATCCTCCATAATGAACAGCACAATCCTCCACCACCAAAGTAAACTCACTCAGAAACTTTTGATCAAATTCCAACTTCCACAGTGGTGAAAGGATTAAAAATGTCCACTGGACTTTTGAAAAACTTGATACCCATAATACTACCAGGCTTATCAATACTCTCAATTAATGTGAATGGCTTAAATCGCCCTCTAAAGAGGCACAAGTTGGCTGACTGGATACATTACTATATTTCTTGATGACTTCCAGAAGTTTTGTGGTTGAGTCTTTGAAGGTTTCTAAGTATAAGATCATATCATCAAGAGGGGACAATTTGAAGTCCTCTGTTCCCATTTAGATGCCTTTTATATCCTTCACTTGACTGATTGCATTGTGTAGAACATCCAGAACTATGTTGAACAATAGTGGTGACAGTGGACATCCTAGTCCGGTTCCAGTTATAAGTGGAAAAGCTTTCAGTTTTATACTATTCAATAGGATGTTAGCTGGGGATTTATAATAGATGGCTTCAACTAGCTTAAGAAATGTGCCACCTATGCCTATTTTCTTAAGTGTTCTTGTTGGAAAAGAGTGCTGAATTTTATCAAATGATTTCAGTTGAGTTATACCAACTGCTTTCTTTTCTATTCCTAACTACTCTTCTAACACTTGCTTTTCAGGATCCACCAGAGAATTTCAAAATTTATATCCATCCTTGGCTGACTTTCACAATGCTGTTTCCTGTATCATGGAAGGCCCTGATGGATGTGGCATTTGTTCATTCAACTCTGACACCTGTCCCTGACATCAACCTCACTGAACTCGATATTGCACTAGGCACCACAGGGGCTGCATTGAAGGCTTTCTGACCATGTTAATTGCACAGGTGGAATTCCAATAAAATAGTGCTTGTATGTGGTATGAGTACGGACTTCAGCAGACCAAACAACAAAATTAATTCACACACTGATGCTTAAGTCAAAAATCACAGTAATCCCACCCACATTGCAGGTTAATATCAAGGCAGTCCCTCACAATGATTTACTAGTGAGATTAATTATTTATTTTTTTCAGGAATATTTTGTGATGCCTTTTTCTAGAAAATGCTGTGGTGAACAGTACTCTGTATTAGACTTCTAAATTTAAGTTATGGCCAATATTCTCAAAGGAATGAAAGAAAATGAGCCTCTTAAAAATTAAGATTATTTCCCTGTCTCTTTTCCCAACATCATTATCCCTACCCCAATCCTGTTACTTGGGTACCAAATATAATAATGTCTTTCTTACCACAGCATGATCTGAATGTCTGAAGATACTGAGATCTTCAGAAATTCAGATCACACTGTGGTGATCCTCTTGAGTGTACTACTTTCTTTCTTTATTAATGAAAAGGTTTTTATGTGTGTCCTCTGTTATTCCCAGAAGTACAACACAAAACAAAATGGGAAAACATGACTTTCTTCTATTTGATAAAAAACATCTGCAGAATAAAATGTTCCTCTTAATGACAAAAAAAAGTTATCTGCTATTATGGTGTTTTGGGATATCATATTGCTCAGACTAATAAAGGTCTATTTCAAGAGTCTGGGAGCATTTGTGTGCATAAATATTTAGTATCAAAATGTCTTCTCGTTGTACTGTTCCCATGACCAATATGAAGTGTCCATCTTTGTCTTTTTTGACATTAGTTGCTTTAAATCCACTTGTACCTGAGAATAAGATTGCAACCCCTCTTTTCTTCTGAATTACATTTGCCTGAAAAACTGTGTTCTGTCCCTTGACCCTGAGTTTTAATTTGTCCTTCAAGGCTAAGTGTGTCTCCTGCAGACAGCAAAAGGATGGCTGGCATGTTTCTAATCCAACCAGCCAACCTAAGCCTCTTCAGCGGGGGAATTCAATCCCTTAACATTCATTGAGAGAACTGATTAAGTGCTGTAGAGTTCTATTCATCTTATTTTGTGAAAATCCTTTAGTTATTTTTATCTTTTGCATCATTATGGAGGTAGGTTTTGTCCTGTAATTTCTGGGTGTTCACTTTTCTGGTGGTCCATTGTGATAGTCAGTACATAGAATAGGTCTAAGTATTTCCTGTAAAGCTTGTCTTGTTATGGAAAATTTGTTTGCATACTGGGAAATTATTTTATTTCTCCAACAATTTTAAAGCTTACCTTAGCAGAATAAAGAATTCTCAGCTGAAAGTTTTGTTGTTTCAGTAGATTAAAGTTAAATGACCATTGTCTTCTGGTTTGTAAAGTTTCACCTGTGAAGTTTGCTGTCACGCTGATGGATTTGTCCCTGACAATTGGCACTTACTCCTGGCAGCTTGCACAATCTTCTCTTTGGGTGAGTGCTGTTGACCATCTTTTCATATACCTGTTTGTCATCTATATCTTCTTTTGAGAAATCTATATTCAGGTCTTTTGCTCATTTAGAAATCAGATTTTTGGAGGTTTGTTTGTTTTCCTTTGAATTGGTTTGGGTTTGGTTTTATGGGGCAGGTTGTGGGCTTGCTTTGCTTATAAGTTGTAAGTCTGTCCTGTGTATCCTGGTCATGACTTTGGACAAGTTCATGACAACATATGTACGAGAAGTTCTATTTGAGTTGAAGTGAATTGGGGTCCAAGATTCCTCTGAGAGGGGTGTGTCAGAATATTTGGAAATTTTTCATTTATGATATCCTCTAGTAGGGCTTCCATTCCTCTTAGACATTCTTCTTCCCCTTCTAGGTTATCTATGACCCATATGTTTGAATGCTTCCTGAAGTCCCATAATTCTATCAGTGAATGTTCTGCTTTTTCTCTCTTTTTTTCTTTCTCTTTAACTGCTTGAGTTAGCTCAAGAGCTTTCCTCTACCTCTGTGATTCTTCTGCATGGTCTATTCTGTTGTTGATACTTTCTATTGAATCTTTAAGTTCCCTGATTGACTGCTTTGATTTCTTAAGCTCCTCAATACCCTTTCTGTATTCTTCATAATGTTCATCACTTATTTGATTCTTTTTTTTTTTAATTTCCTTTTGGCTATTTTCCACTTTTTCAGCAATTTCTTTTATTGTTTTTACCACCCTTATTTTAAATTCCCCTTCTGTCATTTCTAACATTTCTTTGTAGGTGGAATCCTCTGCAGTCGCTACCTCATGATCTTTTGGGGGGATGGGGATTGCTCTGGTATAGTTTTCCATGTTGCCAGGATTTTTCTGATGTTTCTTCCTCAAGAATGTTTTTTATTCCTATTTCTTGGTCTTACTTTTTACTTTCATCTCCTTTTTCTCTTTAAGTTATTGTGCCTCTGACCTAAGATGTTGAAGTGTCCTTTTGGTAAAGGACTAAAGGATAAGAAGAGTAAAGAGCCAGAAGGATTAAAACTTTAAAAAAGAGAAAAGAGAAAGGAAAGGGGTGAATAAAAAGGAAGATAGACAAAAAAGATGAGAGGAACAAAAAGAGAGAGGCGGGAATAATAGTGGTGTACAGTAGTGTACTTTGACCCTCACCCACAAATCCCAGCCCCTGGGGTGGCTGATGTTGGTGGGTCCCTTGAAATCTGCAGCTCTTTGCCAGGCTGAGCAAACACAGAATCCTGCCTCCACCAAATAGTAAAGAATGACAAAAATACTAAAAATCAAACAAACAAAAAAAAAAAACCAAAAAAAACAAAACAAAACAAAATACCAAACACTTAAGGGATAAAATTTGGGGAAAAACAAATATCAGGGACAGAAAATGTAGCAAAATTGAAGCCTTTGTTAATAAGGAAGGAGATAATGAAAAATTATTTTTACACAAGAAAAATGAAGAAAAAAATCTAAAGGGAAAAAAGTTGAAAAATTTTTCTTAAAAAGAAGAAAAAAATAACAAAACTATGTATGTGTATCTTGTTGAATATTGCCTCAGCAACATGTTATCTTCTAGGGAATGAGATGCTAAACACAATAGAGCTGTATAAGATGGAGGCTGAATTCCTCTGCTGACTTCTGTACCCTCAAACCTGAAAGGGTTGTGAGCCTCAATTTCTCCTCAGCCCTCTTAATATACAGTCCTCAACATTTCCAAACGGTGTCCCTTGGCTAAGCAGTGGCTTTCCTAGGAAAGTGAGTGTTGTTCTGATCTCTCCCAGAGTGTCTGCCAACTTATCAGGTGTGCCAGAAATGGCCTCATTCTAGGACCCTGAGGGAAGAGCCTACAGGACTACTCTCCTACAATGGCTGCTCATGGCCTGCAGTTGAACAATGAAAGCTCCGTCTGGTCCTGTGACTTGGTTCCAGTCTCTGGGCACTTTTCTTTCTTTTTTTTTTAAATTTTTTTATTGAATGATAACTATGTACTCACTTGCCCAAGGCTTCCCAAGGCAACTCAACAGAATGCCTAAGTTAAAAAAAAAGAAGAACACACAGGGAAAGCCTTCCTTGTCTGCAAAGTCTGGCCACTGCTGTAGCTGCAGTCTCCTCAGCCACCACTGCCAGCAGTCTCAGAATGAACACAAACACTTGCCACTTCTCCACTGCTTTTGTTCTCCTCTTGTGGTCCTTAAATCTCCCACTGCCTTCTTGTATCTCTAAAGGGATGTTTCTGGGTAGAGCCTACAACCCAGAGTTGCCTGGAGTCTTCCCTCCTCAATCTCATCATGCCCAGTTGCAAAGAGGCTGTTTTTCCTCCACCATCTTGCCTGAATCCGCAGCCATAAAATTAACATATAATGACCTCAAGAATTTAAGGGCTTACTCTACTTCAAATATACAAAGTCTCCTCTTCCACTTGTTACAGTATCTTAGAAATTGGCCTACTCATACAGTACTTCTAGTAGTGAATATTGATTCAGAACTTTTGGGAATAAACATTTGAGAATTAATGAAAAATGATTGAAATGTCCAGGTAATTTTATACAGAAACCTAACCAAAAGAGAAGTTTTGAAAAAGTAATTTGTAGAAAAATGTTCTTTGAAATTATATTAATGAAAAAATAGAATATACTAATTTTATAAATATCTAATAAATTATTAAGTTAATACCATCATGTTCACTGAGTGGAATATTGTATAGCACTTAAAATTATTTATAGTAGCACCTCCCTAGGTGACCAACTCTCTAAATTGGCTTCATTTTCATAGACCAGACATACATTCCATGTACATGTAAGTGCAGTAGATTTTGTTGTTTATGTTGACAACCTCTGTATATTGTCCAGTTTGCTACAATCCCTTGGGTGGTCAAATTGCAGAGCTTCTACTGTATTTTCTTTTTGATTTATGTAGTCACTTATACCTCACAACTTTCAAAAATGTGCTCAAATCTTTTTAAATTAATATAGGCAACATAAATATAGAGATACTCCATTAAAATTAACTGTGAATACTGTTTAGTAATGATAAATTTGTAAGTTTAAAATGATATAAAGTCACATGTGCAACATGCCTACATTTATAACTGCAAAATACTGGCAAGAAAATATTAATAGTTATTGTGTTGTAATAGGGAGATTATTAATGAATCCCATCCTATTTGCCTTTCAATGCATATACTTTAAATATTTTAGATTGGAATATAATATACACGTAAGTACACATGCATACAAATATATATATATGTATATATATACACACATACATAAATACATATGTATATATAAAAGTGTCTGTGTCCACTGGAGAATATGACATCTTAAAAATACAAGTTGAGAATATATAAAATGGAATAAGATATAATTTATTTGTTTTTTATGCTTTTGAAAGATTCATGATCATCTTCAATTAATCCAAATTCTAAAGATTTTATCTAGTAACATTACTTGAAATGATCAAATGAGTTTCCTCTTCAAAGGAGTAATAATATTCTATGAATTTGTTTCTCTTACTTTCTGTTTGATAGTTTATTTTCCTGCTGTTAGCTAAATTATTAGTAAATCTTCTTTCCAAACACCACTTTCCTTTCCCCTCTGTGGAATTTAAATAAATGAATCAGACTCAGAGGAGCATATATGCTCTCTGAACACGTTATCTCTGCATCCCACGTCTAAATCTTAATTCCACCTCCATGTCCAGCAAGAATGCTTGCTTTTATCCTCCTGTCCTTCACCTTTGTTTTGTTTAATCAAAATACCTGTGGCCTACCCAGTTAGTGTCCTGAGCAGGCAGTAGGGGTGCAAGGTCCCTGCTTCAACTTTCTGCTCAGTTTCTGCAAGAAACTATTTTCAAGGACTCAGATAAGCTGGCATCACAGAGAAAAGGGGGAAAAAATTAAAAAAGCAAACAACCCTGGTCCATGGTTATCCTGTTATCTGTCTGGTGTAGCAGAAAAAGAAAAGCCATTCTTACCTTTTCAAATACTAGCTGCTTATCCTCAACTGCCTGGTATTTTTACTCCTTTCTCTGTGTGTCAGGGCCACTTGTTCTCTCCTTCTATCTTTTTCTATATATATCACTTTCTTTTTTTTCTTTCTTGGGAAAATACATAAACTTTTTATTTCTTTCCTTCTTAGTCACTGGGTGATAATTCTTTCTCTGACCTGCAATGAACACCTACTAATTTTACACCTTAACAGTGTCCACAATCATGCTGCCTGTCTCGCCCTTGATTTCTTTGTGAGCAAAGTGAAAACTGCCACAAAGACTCTTTTAGCTCCAAAGTACAGGTGCAAAAGCCCTTATGCAGGGCCTCTTTTCATTATAAAAGATATGATGTATTTGAATACAATCTATATATACACCCTAAAAAAGAAATAATCAAATGAAATTATATATGTGTCTGCTTGTAGCTAATATTTTAAGGCAAATTGAAATATTTAAAAGAAGTTGTTATTTTTATACTTCATTTTAATATATTTATAATAATTGTATGTGGTAAATTAACATATGTTTACATGGGGAATGACTAAATTAGGCTAATTAAAAAATCTGTTTTCCCTCCTATTACATTTTTGCAAGTGCTTAATACTTATTTTATTAACCAATCATACCCTGATATCCATAGGAAACTCTATTGTAAGGCATTGGGACCACAAAATGACTCAAATAAGCTATTGAATTTAGTCACCATGGTGATCAACAACTATGAACTAGAGGAGGCAAGGAAAGAACGCCAAAAGTTTAAATTGTTAGGAACTATTATTGCAGCCAGTCCCCATGGTCCAGTATAAGACAAGCAAGGGATGCAACTGTCCTTTAGCAGCAGTGTGACATGATTCAACCTTGGCAAAATGGGCCATCTGAGGAAATAGTGTCACTAAAAAGAGCTTAACATACATGGTAGAGGATGTAGGGTATTACCATGTGCCCCTGATTCCACTGTGGTGGGCTGGGACACCACATCAATGACTATTTCAAGAAAGCAGCCAAGAAGATGATGGCAAACTTAGCATTTTCAGATTGATGGGACCCAGTCTCTGACCAGGAAGGTCATGGGTCATAATGGACCTCTTTGGTAAGCTTGTCACACTATTAGACATGGAAGCAGCATTTTCAGTTTTGAAATCCATTGGGGGATTATCTGTTCTCCTCATCTTACTTTGTTGTTGGCATCAATGCACAACACAGTCACAGATATTTAACTTCTTCTGTGCTTTTTAATTAAGACTCTGGGCATTCCACCCAAACAATGTGAACTATATTCCCTCAGGAATTCCAAGACAGTCCTCAAATTTTGGAAAACTCTCTTAGTAAACTTCTCAGAGAGCTGAACTTAGTTCCTGAGTGCCCTTATTCAGTATTTAAGTGACTTACTAATTTGTAACCCCTAATATAAATATTCTGCTGAAGACAGACAAATGTTAAATTTCCTCAAGGGCGAGAGACTTAAGATGTCAAAGGATAAAGCTCAATTGTTTAAACCTAAAGTTAGCACTTAGTCTTTGTTCTTTCCCCTGGTGAGCAGAGGCTCTCACATGAAAGAGTCAATACAGTTTGCTCCCTCATTAACCCCTCTACAAAAAACAATTCAGGAAGCTCCTAGAAAATGACAGAGTACTGTCAAATATACATTTCCCAATATAAAGAACTGGCTAAGCTTCTGAACTTTTACAGGTGAAAAACATGGAAGAGCTAACATAGGGTAGAGAACAAGAAAAAAAAAACACCCCAAACCTTAAAACCAGCTCTTTTAAATGTACCTGCCTTAAGAATACCTGATTTAAAGAAGTCTTTCCACCTATTCAATCTCATTATCAAGTTTATATCTTCCAGGCTCCAGCAGTTCTACATTAAAATGATTCAGGTATTCCAGCAAATACTGATGAAACTTGTTGACCAAATGGACAGCAACTTCCAAGCCCTGAAACCCCTTTAGAGTATAGCACATGAGTAGGGTCCCTGATAAATAGGCCAGTTGCCTTTTTTGAAACCAGTTAAGAATAGCCATCCATTTTTCCTTCAAGATTTTAAGACCATATTTCTTCAGGGGGGATATGAAAACTCCAAAGGACAAGATCACAACTTAGGGTGAAGGGTTTGAAAATTATGTTTCAGGTAAATGGAAACCAAAAGAAATGTAGTCATTGCCATCCTTTTAGCAGTTATAATTGACTTTAAAGCAACAAAAGTAAAAATAGAAAAAGACAAACATAGACACTATATAGTAGTCATGGGGAAAATATGGTAAAAATCAAATATTTATGTACTCAACACTAATTTCTGCAGATTTATATAGTGAACTCTACTTAAACAATATGATAACTCACAACTCCTTAATACCAAGACTTCAACACCTCCCCGACAGAACTGGACAGATCCTCCTAGCAGAAATTAAACAAAGAAACAAAGAGTTTAAACACAACTCTAAAATAAATGTGTTTAACAGATGTATATAAAAAATTTTTCCCCAACAGTACTCAATATATATTCTTTTCATTAGTTTATGGATCATTCTCCAAGATTTATCATATCCTAGGACACAAATCAAACATTCCCAAACATAAAATAATAGAAAATACATCTTGTATCTTCCCAGACAACAACAGAATAAAAGTGGAACTCAATTCTAAGAGAAGCACATATGCCCACACAAAGTTATGGAAACTATACAACCTTTTGCTAAATGATAGCTGGGTCAGGGAGGAAATAAAGAAAAAAAAACAGTAGATTCCTTGAACACAATAACAATGAAGGCAAAAGCTATCAAAACCTGTGGGATACTGCAGAAGTACTCCTCAGGGAGAAATTTATTGCATTAAATGTCTACATCCAGAAGAATGAAAGAGCACAAAACAATGATCTAATGAATCATCTCAAGGAAATTGACAAGGAAGAGCAATCCAATCTCAAACCTAGTAGAAGAAAAGAAATAACTAAAATTAAATTAGAACTAAATACAATTTAGAGCATGTTAAAGCTCATCAGTCGTTTCTATATTTGTCACAAAATGAGCTGTTTCATGTATTGTTATGTCTATATCTCTGTGGAGAGAAGGAATACATGGGTATTCTTTTTCCATTAGCTTTCTTTGTAATTTAAAAAAAATGTGGAATTAGAGACATTGTCTATGTCATCTGTATGAACTGATATATATATTGATATATATCATGATTTTATATATATATATATAAAACACCCAAAGATTAGTGTATAGTTTTTTATATATATAAAAAACACCCAAAGATTAGTGTATAGTTCTAAAGAGAAAATTATTTTTATTTGCAATGATAAAGAAAGGAATGATAATTATATTTGAGGTTAACATTATTAGAAAATTTTAAAGCCCAGAACTATTGCTTTCCCTTTCTTTGACATTTTCAAAACAAAATCACATTTCATTTTAAATCACCTGTGAATTATTTTTATATCATTACTATAACATTTCCTTTCTGAATGACACTGCCCTCCCCAGATCCCATGACCTCTTCACTCCTTTAGTAACAACATGAGTGTAACACTTCAACATTTTTGATTCAACTGTTAAAGATTAAGTATTTATTGATCTACATGTGTCTCAAAGACCAATTCCACCTTAGGCCTGGCATATTGATTTTTGGAAGAAAACATTCATTTATTAAATCTTATTTAAAATAATTGCTGTCTCAAAAATATCACACCATATTTTCTGCCATTATTCACAACTTTGAATAAAATCAAACATGTTCATTCTTTTGAATAAAAAAATCAATGGCTTGATTTATACCAGATTATAAAATTTACTGAAACATTCAGATTAATACCAGTTTGCTTAGTATTTAAAATTTTATCACATTTTAAATAACAAAATATTTTGATTAGTGGACAACACATAACTCTCCTATAGATTCAGCTGACTATAGATAAGGAATATTTTTTTCAGGGAAAAATTATGCTCATAAATTTAGATTGTCTCCAGGCATTGATGTCCAATATACTCAAAATACTGGACATGATGGCTCACCTCTATAACTTAATACTCTGGGAGGCTGAGAAAGGAGGATCATTTGGGCCTAAAAGTTCAAGGCCTACGTAAGCAAGAGTGAGACCTTGTCTCTTCTAAAAAGAGGAAAATTAGATAGGCAGGTTGCTGGGAGACACAAATTGGGGGTTTGGGAGTTGGACTCAGGAGGCAAGGGATCCCATATAGCCAAAACTGATGAGAGAATACTATTGGGGTCTCAGAAAAGGCAGCCATAATAATCAAGTTTGATACATTCAGTAGTGCCCATTTGATCAGACACTGGACAGTAGGGTTGAGGCAAGAGTGGACAAGCTCACAACCATCAGCTAGTAGGGGAATTGTAGCCCCTTCCTTTTGAGCACCCTTCCCAGTTTGGAGACCTTGCCTCAATGATCCTCAAAGTGGCTTCCCTTAATAACCAGGAAAATAACCTAGGAGCTCTTCTGAGGCTTTACAAAGCCTTCCAGGCTCCCACAACCTAACCACACCAAATCTTGTTCCTCTATTCACTTCTGCTGTGGGGGATAAAGCAAATGCCTGTGAGCTACAGGGCCAATCCCAAACCTACAGAATTGAAGTGCTCCACCTGAGGAACCAGAGCTTATCATGGGAACAAAAGAGCACCTCTTTAGTTGGCTCTTTCCTGAAAGCATCAACAACTGACAGGGAGAACAACTCTATAACTCATTAGAGCACCTACCAACTCAATTAAAAAGGGTGCGGCTGATACTTAGCAGCTTTATCCACTATCTTTTGGGAATCCAAATACAATACACAGTGGTAGGAAAGAGGTAAAGACAGCAAGGCAGAAGCAACCTGAAGGGACAATTCTTTTTAGAAAAGAAACAAAAGATACAGGCAGCTTGATCTGTGTGAGATCTCTCTGCTCCACTGAAGATCTCTGGGATGATCAGAAAGTTGCCCAGATTATGTGAAGAGACATTCCACTAGAGAACAGGTACAGCAAATATCTGGTACCTGCCAATTCCAGGATACTCCAACAGCCGTCATTTGATCACCCTGGCATACAAAGCCAGGACTGATCAGTACCTAACCTTCCAGCAATGGCCTTTGAACCACCCTCACCAGGTCAGGGAAAGAACAGGTGTCCTTCTATATCCTGCCCTACGTGTGCAGTACTAGCATGCCACCTCCCTGGCATGAAAATCAAGGAGAAGAGGGGCTCCAAACACAAACACCACCTGAGAAAACTCAGGTGACTGCCTCAGTGTGTACTTGTTGTGGAGGGAGAACCTTGGCTGATCTGGAGCTCTGGCTCACCCCTCCTAGATTGCTGAGATAAACCCCTGCCTATCCCAATGCTGTTGGAATAGCCACTCCCCCATGGATGGCTCAGCTATAGAAAACCCCAGAGCCAACTCTCAAGCTCTCACTGTGCCCAAGTATGAGACTTTGCCCTTGTAGCTCCAGAGTCTCCCTGGGTCTCTAATTCCACCCCTAAGACTCCAGAGTTATACTTGAACCCCAAGATCCCACTACCAAGTCTCACTACTATCTCTATACTGGAAGAAAATTGTCAAGGTTTCACATTTTGTTCAGGAACCCTCATTTCTGCTCAACTATCTCTCATGGACTTTGTTAGAGAGAATTTGCAGCAAAGGATAATACTTGTGCTACAATCCTAATAACCCAGAACTGAGAGAAGAGGAGCCAGATGAGAAGAAACCAGCAAAAGAATCCTGTCAACATAAGAGATCAAAAATAGTTTCATAGCCCCAAAGGAATACAACAAAGCTACAGAAGTGGACTCCACCCACAGGGAATTTGTTGTGAAATGACAGAAATGGAATTCAGAACATGGATGGAAAATGAAGTGTATATAATTGAAAAGAAAGTTGAAAACTTCCAAAAGAAGCCAAAAAAATCTTTCATGAAATCAATGAAAAAACTGAAGAAATCACTAGAGATATAGAAAACATAAGAAAACATATAATATAACTTACATAAATGAAAGTGTCATTTATGTAATTCTAAAACAGAAAAAAACCTTAATAACGGGTTAAAATATGGTGAAAAAAGAATTTCAGAGTTTGAAGACTCTTGAGATAACAGTCATTTAATGAAGCAGAGAGAAGTATAAAACATCCTCACCAATCACTGAGAGAGATATGGGGCTTTGTAAAGTGAACTAACATTTGAACTATACTTACTTCAAGAAAGAGCTGAAAACATGGAGAACCTATTTGAGAAAATTATTAAGGAAAATTTATCCCTTGTATTGCCAGGATTTCAGACATATGAATTCAGGATGAATATCAAACATCAGGAGGATGCATAGCAAAGAGGTCATCTTTAGTACACATAGTAATATCCCTAGCCAGAGTCAAAATAAAGAAGAAAATTCTGCATTCAGCAAGAAAAATCATCAAGTAAGGTATGAAGAAAAACCTGTAAGTCTAACTAAAAGCTTCTCAGTGGAAAACTTAAAAGTCAGAGGGACTGGGGCCCCACCTTCAATAAACTTATACAGATAAACTGCCACCTTAGAATTTTGGATCCTGAAAAATTCTCAGCAGCACATGGGATATTCCCAAGAGGTTCCAATGCATTCAAAAAATCAAAATCATACCATATATCTTCTCACACCTCAGTGGAATAAAACTAGAAATCAATCACCTGAAAAACACTCAAATCTATAAAAATTTATGGAAATTGAACAACTTGCTGCTGAATAATTCCTGGTTGAAGAATTAAGTTGAGATGGAATTCAAAATAGTGTTTGAATAGAATGACATAAGGGGCACAAAATACTAACGTCTATGAGACATAGCAAAAGCAGTCTTCAGGGAAAAATTCATAACCTTAAATATCTACTTTGAAAAGACAGAAAGATCACAATTTAAACACATAATATCACATCTCAATGATCTAGAAAAGGAAGAAATAACCATACCCAAACACAGAAGAAGAAAAAAAAAACATAGGTCAGAACTAAATGAATTGAAAAACAAACAAACAAAAAAATTATACAAGGGATAATGAAACAAAACTTGGCTCCTTAAAAAGATAAACACTATCTACAGACCTCTTGCTAAATTAATGAAGAACAGAAGAGAAATGACCCAAATAAACTCAATCAGAAATGTAAAAGGTGACATTACAACTGATACCACAGAAATACAAAACATTATCCATGAATATTATGTAAATCTCTATGCCTATAATTTAGAGATTGTAGAGGAAATGGGTAAGTTTCTGGAAATATACAACCTCCCAAGCCTGAATCAGAAAGAAATACTTTCCACAGACCCAAATGAATATAGAGATAGAAACAGTAACAAACAACATCTCAACAATGCCAGAAAAGCCCTAGGCCAAATGCATTCATAGACAAATGCTATCAGACCTATGATGAAGACATGGCACCTGTATTACAGAAAATATTCCATAATATGCAAGAGAGAATCCTCCCTAATCATTCTATGAAGGTATTATTACCCAGAGCCAATGAAATTACACAACAACAAGAACAACAACAAGACAACTACATATTCCTTATGAATATAGATACAATAAGTTATACAAATACTCAACTAACTAGGCATAGAAGAACCATATCTCAAAATTATAAGATCAGCACATAATAAATCCATAGCCAACATCATACTGAAAGAAAGGAAGTTGAAAGCTGTCTGGCTAAGAACTGGAACAAGAGTGCACACTGTCACCACTTCTATTCAACATAGCACTTCAAGTTCTAGCTGGAGAAATCCAACAAGGGAAGGAAATCAAGCATTTTCCAAATGGATACAGAAGAAATCAAATTATCACTCTTTGCTGATGATACAATCTTAAGTGTACAAAATCCCAAAGACTCTACCAAGAAACTCCTAGATTTTATAAATATCTTCAGCAATCTGTATACAAATTAGTATTATTGGTATATACCAGTAATAGTCAAACTTGGAACCCAATCAAATAGTAAATATCATTCACAATAGCTACAAAGAAAACAAAATACCTATAAATGTACTTAACCAAGAAGGTGAAAGATCTCTACAAAAAAAGAAAAAAAAAACAAACTACAAAATACTGAGAAAAGAAATGTCAGATGACAGAAACAAATGGAAAAATATACCATATTCATGGATTGGCATAATCAACATTGTTAAAATATTCATACTACCCAAAATGATTTACATATTCAATACAATTCTCATTAAAAATCCAACATCATATTTCCCAGATCTAGAAATACTAACTGTATGCTTTATTCAGAAGCAGAAAGAAGCCCAAATAGTCAAAGCAATATTATGCAAAAGAAACAAATCTGGAGTCATCACATTACAAGATTTCAAACTGTGCTAAAAGGCTACAGTAACAAAAAGAACATGGTATTGTCATAAAAATAGACAGGTAAATGGAACAGAACAGAGAACACATGTATAAATTAATCCACATGAAGCCAGCTGATCTTTGATAAATCAGGCAGTATACACTGGATAAAGGAAGCCCAGTATAATAAATGATGCTAGGAAAATTGGAAGGCCACATGCCAAAGATTGTATGAGTGTCCATATGTCTCAAAATTCACAAAAATTACTTTTTAATGTGTCTAAGACTAAAATGTAAGACACTAAAATTTCAGAAAAAAATGTTGGAAAATCTCTTATAGATATTGGCCTAAGTAAAGAATTTACAAAGAATTGTCAAACGGCAATCACAGAAACAACAAAAATAAGTAAGTGGGACTTTATTAAATGTAAAAGGCTTTGCACAGGTAGGAAATACTCAATGGAGCAAATAGACAACCTACAGAAGGGAATAAAATATTAGTAAGCTACATGTTCAATAAAATGCTAATAACCAAAGATAGACAGCAAGATGGCTGACAAGAGACAGCTTTTGTCAGAGGCTTTGGTCCAGAAGGAGAAAAATAGGATGAAAGTCAACTCAGAGCACTGAGTTGTGGGGTTGAATGCAAAAAGGAACAGTATCCCCATGGAGACAAATTAAGTCTTGAAAGAGGAAGGGAAAGAACAGAGAAAAGCTATGGGGTAAAGCATCTGAAGGAGCCCAGTGCAGAGCAAAGGAGAAAGGAGGCCTTTTACCCCTCTGTGAGGCTTTCTGTGGGTTCTTTGTGCATAGCGGTGAGCACAGGATTTCTCACCCCACAGAAGAGAACCATAAAACCCTAGTTTTTGTGCACCTAGGAATTTCCACAGCATGGATCCCCAACCTCTTTGAAAGAAAAGTGAACAAATTTTGTTTCTGCCACCTTCTGCCCACAGCCTATATCCCCCCTCTTTAGTCATTCAACAGACTGCCCTCTCCAGAGGCCAGTGTGCAAATGGTACAGTAGTAGAGTGCTAACCTGGCTCACCCAGGCAGCCTGGAGGGTCTATCCCGCATCCAGACACCAGAAAGGAACAAGAAATCCAGCTGAACCTATGGGGAACCAAAGATCACAGAGACCATTATCTAGCTCACCACTACTGGCCACAATGAAAATGAGGCATGTCCTGACATCCTAATGTGTCTGACAGATCTCTAAGGTCCTCAACATAGTGTGATCCCCTTTTCTACTGCAAGAGGAAATTGTAGCTAGTCTATAATTGCAACTTGACTTTGACAATGAAGGGTTTCTCCAAGGTGTCCCTTCTGCTAGGAGGGACATTTTTCTTGACATCTGGAGTAGCTCTACCCAGAGTCTACAACTTGTGGGTCTTTTCTGATATTTTGGCCCAGTTCCCCCTCCACCAGCCATGTGGAGAGATATAGGCCAAGACTCAGGTAAACCTGTCCTAGGAATGCCCAAGAAGCAGACAGCAGTCTGCAGTTCCCCTCCCTCACCCACTGGAGAAGATCCCGTGTATTCAGCCTGCTGTGGCCGGGAATCTGGTAACAAAACCCAGTGCTTTGAATTTGTTTCATAAGGAGCATTTGTGCTGCAATGGGGCATAAAATTGGGTGTGAGCTAATGGGTGGCCCAAGGATTCCACACCAACATCTGTGAGGGTGGGGCGAACCATAGTGGTTATATCTTTTACAGAAGGAACTTTGGCGAAATTCTGAGGCTCTTTTAAACTGGGTTGAGGGCAAGATGATACTAGGACACAAGTAGATTTGCATGCTAACTGAGAGATGCTCCCAGCCTAGGAGAACCTGTTGGTCTGTAGCAAAGCACTAACACCAAAATTGGAGAAAGCAAGGCTAGACCTCAGAGAATCTCATGCTGAAACCCTGAAAGGGAACTTCAGAAAGGTTGTGCACAAGAAGGGCCACAGATATATACTATAACTCATTTGAATAGTCAGAAATACCTACTTCCATAATAGTAAAAGGATTAAAAATATACACTGTACCTTTGAAAATTATGATGGCCAAAACAATAGCATAAATATCAATTCTCTTAATTAATGTGAATGGCTTAAATTATCCTCTAAAGGGCCACAGCCCAGCAAACTGGGTACATAAACTCAGACTGGACATCTGTTGTATACAAGAATCTCACCTTATCTTAAAGGATAAAAATAGACTCAGAGTGAAGGGATGGACTTGTATAATACAGGCAAATGGAAACCAGAAAAAATCAGGGGTTGCAATCTTAGCAGATACAATTGGCTTTAAACGAACAAAGATAAAGAAAGATAAGAAATGTCACTACATATTGGTCAAGGGAAACACCCAACATGAAGAGATTTTGATAATGAACATTTATGCACCCTACTAGAATGGTCCTTAATTCATAAAGCAGACCCTAATGAATATGAACAACTTGATATCTTCCTGCACTATAATAGTTGAGATTTTAATACCCCTTTGACAGTTTTGGATAGATCCTCCAAGAAGAAACTAAACAAAGAAATGTTAGACTTAAACCTGACCCTAGAACAAATGGACTTTACAGACCTCTACAGAATATTTCACCCTAATAAAACTGAATATACATTCTTTTCATCAGCCCACAGGTCATCCTCCAAAATAGACCATGTCCTAGGACACAAATCTAACCTCAGGGAATTTAAAAGTATAGAAATCATTTCTTGTATCTTCTTGGACTATCATGGAATAAAATTTGAACTCAACAGCAATGGGAGTCTCCATACTTAAACAAAGTCATGGAAGCTAAATAATCTTAGGCTGACTGATAGCTGGGTCAAAGACGAGATTAAGAAGGAAATCACCACATTTTTGGAACTAAATGAAAACAAAGACACAAATTATCAAAATCTGTGGGATACTGCAAAGGCAACCCTAAGAAGGAAATTTATGGCATTAGAAGTCTTCATCAGGAAAACAGAAAGAGAGGAGGCCAACAACTTAGTGGATTACCTCAGACAACTGGAAAAGGAAGAACATTCCAACCCCAAACCCAGCAGAAAAAAAGAAATAACCAGAATTAGGGCAGAATTAAATGAAATTGAAAACAAAAGGATCATTAGGAAGATCAACGAAACAAAAAGTTAGTTTTTGAAAAAATTAACAAAATTGATAAACCTTTGGCCAACCTAACCAGAAATAGAAAAGTAAAACCTCTAATGTCGTCTATTGGAAATGATAAAGGAGAAATGACAATAGACACTTCAGAAATTCAAAAAATCCTCAAAGATTACTATAAAAATATCTATTCCCAGAAATATGAAAATCTGAAGGAAATGAACCAATACCTGGAAGCACACCATCTTCCTAGATTCAACCAGAATTAGAAATCTTAATTAGACCTACATCAACCACTGAAATAGCATATCAATCTGAAATCTCCCTAAAAAGAAAAGTCCAGGACCAGATGGCTTCACATCCGAATTCTATCAAACATTTCAAGAGGAACTCGTACCTATATTTTACAACATTTTCCAAAGCACAGAAAAAGAAGGAATACTTCCCAACACATTGTATGAAGCAAATATCACCCTGATACCCAAAACCAGGAAAGGATTCAACAAAGAAAGAAAATTATAGACCAATATCATTAATGAATGTTGATGGAAAAATATTCAATAAGATCTTAGCAAACAGGATTCAACAACACATCAAAAAAATTATACACCATGATCAAGTTGGTTTTATTCCAGCATTACAGGGCTGGTTCAACATACATAAATCTATAAATATAATATATCACATCAATAAAAGAAAAAACAAAGACCATATGATTGCCTCAATTGATGCAGAAAAAGCCTTTGATAATATCCAGCATCCTTTCATGATCAGAATTCTTAAGAAAATAGGCATAGAAGGGACATTTCTGAAACTGATAGAGGCTATTTACAGCAAACCCACAGCCAATATAATATTGAATGGTGTAAAATTGAAAACATTTCCACTCAGATCAGGAACGAGGCAAGGATGCACACTGTCTCCACTGCTATTTAGCATAGTAATGGAAGTCTTAGCTATAGCAATCAGGCAAAAGAAGATGATGAAGGGAATCCAAATAGGGTCAGAGGTGAAAACTCTCATTGTCCACTGATGACATGATCCTATACCTGGAAAATCCCAGGGACTCAAAACTCTTAGAAGTGATCAAGGAATATAGCAGTGTCTCAGGATACAAAATCAATACTTACAAGTCAGTAGCTTCTATATATGCCAACAATAGTCAAGCTGAAAAAACAATCAAGGACTCTATTCCTTTTACAATAGCGCTAAAGAAGATGAAATATCTGGGAATTTACCTAACAAAGGACATGAAACATCTCTATAAGGAGCACTATAAAATTCAGAGAAAAGAAATAGCTGAAGATGTTAACAAATGGAAAAACATACCATGTTTGTGACTGGGAAGAATCAACATTATTAAAATGTCAATACCACCCAAAGCAATCTACAGATTTAATGCAATCGCTATTAAAGCACCATTGTCATACTTCAAAGATCTTGAAAAAATAGTACTTCATCTTATATGGAATCGGAAAAAAACTCAAATAGCAAATACATTACTCAGAAATCAGAAAAAATTGGGAGGTATCACATTACCAGACTTCAGGCTATACTATAAATCTATAGTGATCAAAATAGCATAGTACTGGCACAAAAACAGAGCAGTATATTTATGGAACAGAATAGAGAACCAAGAGATGAACCCAGCTACTTATCATCATTTGATCTTTGACAAGCCTATCAAAAAT
Organism: Galagoides demidoff; assembly: GCA_963574575.1. NCBI lineage: Eukaryota > Metazoa > Chordata > Mammalia > Primates > Galagidae > Galagoides > Galagoides demidoff. Next base: position 31,797 of record CAUYQV010006396.1, read on the forward strand.
ATTCAGTGGGGGAAAGATTCCCTATTTGACAAATGGTATTGGGTGAACTGACTGGTGACCTCTAGAAGCCTAAACTGGACCCCCACCTTTCACCATTAACAAAAATTGATTCTCATTGGATAAAAAATTTAAACTTAAGACATGAAACTACAAAAATACTAGAAGACAGTGCAGGGAAAACAGTTGAAGAAATCATCCTTGGTGAATATTTTATGAGGAGGAACCCCCAGGCAATTGAAGCAATACCAAAAATACATTACTGGGATCTGATCAAACTAAAAAGCTTTTGCATAGCCAAGAGCACAATAAATAAAGCAAACAGACAACCTTCAGAATGGGAGAAGATTTTTGCACTTTACGCTTCTGACAAAGGTCTGATAACTAGCATCTACAGAGAACTCAAACTAATCAATAAGAAAAGAATATATAACCCCATTTCTATGTGGGCAAGAGACTTGAACAGAAACTTCTCTTATGAAGACAGGTGCATAGCCTACAAACATATGAAAAAATGCTCATCATCCTT
>CAUYQV010006398.1:0-15879 GCA_963574575.1 Galagoides demidoff
TTTTTTGAGACGGAGCCTCAAGCTATCCCCCTGGGTAGAGTGCCATGGCATCACAGCTCATAGCAACCTCCAACTCCTGGGCTCAAGCGAGTCTCCTGCCTCCGCCTCCCAAGTAGCTGAGACCACAGGTGCCCGCCACAACGCCCGGCCATTTTTTGGTTGTAGCCATCATTGTTGTTTGGCGGGCCCGGGCTGGGGATTCGAACCCGCCACCTTAGGTGTACGTGGCTGGCGCCTTAGCCGATTGAGCCACAGGCGCCGAGCCAAGAGGGAGAGTCCTTTCACCACCTTTATTCACATTTAAAATAGTACCCAGTCAGATGGCTGGTTAGGTCAAAGAAAGCCTGAATGCATCTTAACAGGGTGAGGAAAAACACATCATTCCTGGCTTTCTCATTCCTTTTGCTCTAGCAGAGTTTTGCTCATATTACTCTAATGACCACACAACACCTCTCTCCTTAGAGCCATGGCTACTGCTGACAGCTGAAAGCCTCAAAGCCCCCTCCCTTTCCAGTGAACACATTTGGAGTCAGTTGGGGATGGGATGTAAATCAGGAGGTGAAAATGGGTAATTAACTTAAGAATCAAATGAAGTTTTTGTTTAGAGAAATTCTGCTGGGGTATTCTGTTAGTCCCTCCAGTTTAGACTCATATAGAAGAAGGAATAGTCTGAAAAAAAGGCATGAAGTTTAGGCACGCTTTGACACTTACCAGCACGTGGAATATGTACTGTGATGAGAATAAATATCCTTTTAGATGTCTAGATTTATGACCAAAGGTTGTTTTCTTCTGTACAATTTCTCCTCAAAAAAGTGTTTCAGTGTTCTATAAGGTAAATTTCAGAAAATTTAAGGCTAAAATAGCAATTATAGTAAGGGTTTATGATAGTTATACTGTCTTATTTTGAATCATGGAAGCAGTTCTTCTTTTATCTTTAAATCTGCTGCCATTTTTTCCCTATCGTTTTCACCCTGGTTTTTTCTGGTTAGAGATGTACATATAATTACCTTTCTGCCCACGTTGCCTTCTAAAAGAATCTGCTCTTCTGCTGAACAGATGGGTCTCGTGGTACATGTTTATGTCAGATGACCCTGCTCCTCTGGCTGATATGATTGGATTCTTGTGGGACACCTACCCAGAGAGCCCATCTGTGGGTTAAGCCAAACCAATTAGATGTATTGTTTTGAGAATTTTCTCCTAAAACATAAAAGTCATTGATGGGTAAATGGGAATTGGAGTTGTAGAGTTATAGATATTGGTTGTTGCCTCAGCTATGTTGTGTAAATCAAATTCTGAAGGAACCTAAAATTAAAGCCTTACAAATGGAGCCAGCCTAAGAAACAGCCCTAGAAAGCCAGGTGCAGTGGCTCATGTCTGTCATCCCAGCACTTGGGAGGCTGAGGTGGGTGGATTGCCTGAGCTCCTAAGTTGGAGACCAACCTGAGCAAGTTGGTCTTGAGTGAGTAAGACCCCATTTCTAAAAAATAGCTGGGTGCTGTGGCAGGTGCCTGTGGTCCCAGCTACTTGGGAGACTGAGGCCAGAGGATGGCTTGAGCCCAAGAGTTTGAGTTTGTTGTGAGCTAAGATGCCATGACACTCTACTAAGGGTGACCAAGTGAGACTCTGCCTCCCCAGAAAAGAAAGAAACGGACCCTAGAATGCAGAGAGAAGCAGTGATAAGAGTCCTCATGGGCTTGGTGAAATTCCATCTCACCTTTCTATTTTCTGAACAAACATGTTTTGTAGCATGGGTTGGGTTGGGTTGCCACCTCCAGAGATAACCTCTGACTGTTTTACACTAATCCGCAGTATCTTATCACCCTGTCCATGTGACTGGTTCAGGGTAAGCATGCGAACCCATCACAAATAATGAAGTTAAGGAGGAAGTTGCAGGAGGTTTAAAATAAGAAAATACCTCTCTTATTTACAGGAGTTGCTTCAGAGGTACTCTCTGCTTTTGAAGATATGAGCTAGGAAGAATCTATGCCTGGTTGCTTCTGACGAAGGCAGCCTGGGATAGACGTGCAGCACAGGAGAGAGAGTGCAGCAATGGGAAGAAAGCCGGTCTTTGTTGAGATATTGGCTTTCTTAAAGCCTTCCCATATTTTTGATTCTTAATCATGTGGGCCAATAAATTCCTGTAATTGCTTTTTTCTTTTTCCAGGACAGGGTCTCACTGTCTTGCTTTATCATCCAGGCTGGAATGATCATAGCTCACTATAACCTGGAAATTCTGTGCTCAAGCAATCCTCTCACCTCAGTCTCACCAAATAGTGAGGACTGCAGGCACTGCAGATATGCACCACCATGCCTGGCTAATTTTTAAGTTAGTTTTTTTTTTTTGAAACAGGGTCTCAAGCTGTCGCTTGAGTGCCATGGTGTTATCATAGCTCACAGCAACCTCTAACTGTTGGCCCAAGGGATCCTCTTGCCTTGGTTTTTCTATTTTTAGTAGAGATGAGGTCCCACTCCTTGCTCAGAGCTGGTCTGAACTCATGAGCTCAAACAATCCACATGCCTCGACCTCCCAGAGTGCTGGGATTACAGGCGTGAGCCACCACACCTGGACTAATTTTTAAGTTTTTTGTAGGGATGGGGTGTCAATATATATTGTTCAGGTTGGTCTCTAACTCCTTGCCTCAAGTGATCCTCCCACCTCAGCCTCTCAAAGTGTTGCGATGGTAGGCTTGAGCCACTGTTCTTGGCCCCCTTAATTGTTTATAAACTGATGATCTGAATTTCTTTTACTTGTAATTAACTTCTTTTTTTTTTTTTTTTTTTTGAGACAGAGTCTCATTATGTCATCCTCGGTAGAGTGTCCTGGCGTCACAGCTCACAGCAACCTCAAACTCTTGGGCCTAAGTAATTCTCTTGCCTCAGCCTCCCAAGTAGCTGGGAATACAGGTGCCCGCCACAACACCCAGCTTTCTATTTTTTTTGTTGTAATCATCATTGTTGTTTAGCAGACCCAGGCTGGGTTCAAACCTGCCAGCTCTCGTGTATGTGACTGGTGCCCTAACCACAGAGCTATAGGCGTTGACCCTGAATTCTTAAATTTGAGTAAGTCTGATGATTTTCTAGATCTTAGGTGATCAAGCAATGCCTTGGATTTCGCTGATCCCTAAGTAGAGCAGTCCTTAGCACTATCTTGTGTTTTCTCTGGTTCTGTACCACCTAGCAGAGAGCCTGGCACATATTAGTTGCTTCATCAATATTTATTAAATTACAAATCCCGGCTTCTCTTATTCTCTGACTAATATTATTGGCATACTATCTTTGACAATAGTGGACTTTAGGGCGGCAACTTCAGGTTATGCAAAGTGCCTTGGAGAACATTAAAGACGATAAACAAAAATGAATAAGGAAGAAGTCAATAAACTTCACCAAGGCTGGGAAGAATAAAGTGATAGTGTTATGCAAACAGACAGCATAACACCTACTTCTTTATTGTGGATTTTTTTTTTTTTTGAGACAGGATCTTACTCTGTCACCCTGGGTAAGAGTTCCGTGGCATCATAGCTCACAGCAACCTCACACCTTTGGGCTTAAGCAATCCTCTTGTGTCAGCCTCCAAAGTAGCTGGGACTTTAGGCACCAGCCACCATGCCTGGCTAGTTTTTCTATTTTTAGTAGAGACAGGGTCTTTCTTTTGCTCAGGCTGGTCTAGTACTCCTGAGCTCAAACCATCCTCCTGCCTCTTCCTCTAAGAGTGCTGGGATTACAGGGGTGAGTCACTTCACCTGAGTAGAACTTCTTGATAACAAAGGAGAGTGTCATTAATAACTATTTAGATCAACAGGTATAAGTTGGAAAGGCTTTGGGCAAAGAATACAAGTAGCTCCCTATTTGTAGGTATCCCAGAGTGCTAGGATTATGGGCATGAGCCAGTGCACCTGGCCTTATTATGTATTTTCTATAGATATCTTTATTTGTATCTTGATAAGACCTTATCTCTTTTTGAAATGCAAATAGACAGAGAAAAAGATTCATTTCCCATAGTCAAAATTAAGAAGAGTATCTGGTACTTTGATATATTACCTTACTTAATCCTGGCAATCCTAGCTGGTGGGTATTATTAATTGTATCATATAGATGGGGATATTGAGGAAGAGAGATTAATTTGTCCAAGTTAGTAAGTGATAGAACTGAGATTGGAATTAACACGTATACTATAACTTTATGATAATTAACAAAAGTGATGAATTTGTGATTTCTTTGGCCTTGCCAGGTCTAAAGTTCTTGCTGAAAGGATGTCATAGCATGCACAGAATGTCTTTGGAAAAATCAGAAGAAGCTAGTAATGATAATCCACTCCAGGTATGCTAACTGCGTGACTGGGAATGGGAGAATTTATTTTTCAATGTCCGGTGTTTTGTACCTTTTGCAGTTTGAACCATATGATTATGTTACTTTATTGAAAAACGTGAACTATTTAGAACAAAATTATGTCATGGAAATTTTTACGTAATAAAATGATAGGCCTGTAATAGATGAATTAGAATTTCCTTTTAGCTGCAAAATTATTTTATTGTGTGATTCCATAAAAAGGCCTCCCAGTTTTAGAGACTACAAAGGTTTCTGTGCTGAATGTTCTCCCAAACCATGGAAACTGCCTAAGAGGATCTTTAAAAAGGTCACCTACATTTTTTTGGCAGTATCAATGACTTAAAAAAGAAAAAAGATAAATTAAATTAAATTTTGGAAGTTAAACTTCAGATTCAAATTAGGCCAAATGTCTCCAGCGTCCAATAAAACCTGAAGGGATCTGCCAGTATTTTCACTTGAAAGGACAACTTTGTTGTGATTAACATTGAACTACCCAAGGAGTGGAGGGAGTAGCAGTTAAGAGTCTAACAATTAATCTTTCATGATATCTCCCATGGGTGTGGACAAACTGAAGGGAAGCAGGCTTTGCACATTTTATTTTCTCAGGAACACAGCAGGCGTCTTGCAAAAGCACTAGGGTAGACCCCAAAACCCAAACAAAGGAGGATTAAAAAAAAATCATGTCTATAGGCACTGGCAATTTGCCTTCCTTCTGTAATGACGAACCCTACAGGAGACAGGAACCCCTTGGAGTCTGACCTTGCCTCTTCCTACTGAGGACAGCGTGGGATGTGTGTGTGTGTGTGTGTTTAAAGCAACTGCTCTACATTTATGAAATCTTTCCAGTGTCAGACGTACCAATTGTATATTATCACAAGCCTTTTGGTCTAACATGGCACATTTTTTCAGTATATCTTTTTGAGTATTCATGTTTTTGAGAGCCTGAGATAATAAAAACAACGAAAACCCTTCAATGCACTGGAATTAATGCGACTATGAGCTAAACTCCGCTGTTTTTAGCAGTGAAGATCGTCACATCTAATTTTGCTGCTATAGAAAGCAAATCAGTTCTGCTAACTGAAGCCCACAGTATTTTGCACATTATTTTTCTGAATTCCTTCGGTCTATTTTAGTGTTTGAAATGCTAAAAACTTCTGCCCCAGTGTTCTTTCTGGAAAAGTCTGTGTGTTGTCTTTTGATCTCTGCTACTGGTTCACAAGTCACTCTTGGCTAAAGCTATAAAGCAAGACAGGTGATTTTATATAAGGACTTTTGTGTTATTTTTTTCTGTTCACTATACTGCATTTCCTTCTCTGAGGCCACAGGATTCTGCTACAAATTGTAACAGGAGGAGGCAATGACAGCCTTTACTAAGACCTCAGAACTATAGGAGAGGATCCCTGAGTGGGATTCTTGTATGAAAGGCATTTCTGTCCTTTTGTGTATCCTCAGAGTCTTAACTTTTATGAAAGAAGAATAGAAATGCAACAACGGAAAAATCCATTGTATATTTGTAGCTGTCAATTTAATAAGCCTGATGGAAATGCCAGTGTCCTGCCTCTGTCTCTCTTTGCCCGAACGGGGCTTTTGTAGATAACCCTCTCTATGTCAGGCCTGGAATCCCATGTCAACAGTCTTAGACTTCACAATGGTGATAATGAACGGAACAAGCCACTTTGTGTTATTGTCAGGAATGGTTTTGCCAATGCTGCCATTATGCCTCACGTGGCAATGAAAATGATAACCAACAGATATCCCCTACATCTTTATTCTTGTCGACCAAATCTAGCATAACTTTCAGTTCATTCCCCTTTAGTCCAATTTGATCAAAGCTTGAGAGTGTCTCATGAAGTTTCCTAGATTTAGTTGTAAGATTAGTGTAAACTTTAGTTTACAGTGTGATTTCTTTCCTACCTCTGGAAAGAAATTCTGACTTCTATTCCCTTTGTAATTATTTAATGGGAGAAGAATGTAATTATTTAATGTAATTATTTAATCCCTTGAAAAACGTAGTTCACAGCCTTCCCCGTCTCATCTGGAGATCTCTGCCCCATTTTGCTTGTTACAGTTTTATGAAAGCATTGAGACTTTTCTTAATGAAAGGCTCTGTCGTGAACTTTGCTGAACTCACATCAAAAGGCCAGAATATATACAATTGATTAATTCATGAAGCCCCTTAAGGGAAATCCTTAACAGTCTGTAGTTCAAGTGCTATGTTATTTTGAAATACAGATGAAGATGCTTTCCTTAAAGGGATGTTTTATGATGAACAAGATAATGCATATAATGTGTTCTGAGTGACTAGAGCAAAAGTCCAATATAAGGGAGCTATTGTTATTTATTATTACCATCCAGATGCTGTGACTGCATATTTCCCAAGGACAGAATAAAATATAGGACAGATGCAAAATTTCCAGATTATCAGTAGGCTCTAGGGAAACTGGCATATGGTGGGTGTCCTCTGATAAATATGCTAAATACATATTTATATGTGATAAACTTATTAGTGAAATTAGAAAGATATCTTTGAGAGCTATCACCAGAATACAGAGAGTCCCCTGGTGCATTGATAAGAGGAGGGACTTCGACAGTGGGTGGATGGGTTCTTGCCAGTATATGGACGGGGGGGTGGATGGGTTCTTGCCAGTATATGGAGCAGGCCCCCTTCCCTTACTGTAGCTGGAAGTGATAATTAAGGGAAAAATCTGCTATCGAGGCTCTTTTATACACTGTTAGTGGGAAAGAAACTTGGCAACCCTTTAGGAAGGCGATGTAGGAATATTAATCAAAATTGCAAATTCATACATCCTTTAACCCAGCAATTCTGTGACCAGTAATTTACTTTATGGCAAATTAAAATTAAAAACTAGAAACCATCTGAATGTTTGTTAGTGAGAGAATGATTGCATAACTTGCACACACACTCAATTTTATATTCTGCAATAACAAAAGAATAAGGAAGATTTCTATCTTCAGAAATGGAAAGATTTCCAAGATTAGTTTTTCAACAGGATGTAAAGCAATATGCGTGGTGTGATTGCACTTGTGCAAATAAGACAAAGGAAAAGTGTATAATTGGGATACATATATAAAATATTTTTATATGTGTATATACCAAGTCACTATTAACTGTTATTAATTTGGGAGAGAAAAAGTTAGAATTGTGAAAAATTAAAAGGAAACTACTTTTCCCTTCACACTTTTCAAAACCATATATACATATTAACTTTAAAAATAATTCTTTTTAAAAAAGAAGGAATCCAGGCAAAACCTGTGACTCAAAGGAGTGGGGCGCCGGCCCCATATGCTGGAGGTGGAGGGTTAAAACCTAGCCCTGGCCAAAAAGAAGGAATCCTCTTTCTTCTCCTCCAGCTTAGAGGAAGGCACCTGGATAAACTGTCGCTATTGGGCACCTCACACTGTAGCCATTATTTGTTCTGCCGAAGCACCTTTGGACACCTTTGGGGCCCTAAGAATCAAGTCATTCCAGAGTGATTATGATCAGAACCCCTTGGTTTACATCTAAAATATCTGTGAGGTCAATGGCTCCGCACCTGTGGCTCAAGTGGCTAAGGCACCAGCCACATACACTTGAGCTGGTGGGTTTGAATCCAGCCTGGGCCCACCAAACAACAATGACAGCTGAAACCAAAAAATAGCCGGGCGTTGTGGCGGGCACCTATAGTCCCAGCTACTTGGGAGGCAGAAGCAGGAGAATTGCTTGAGCCCAGGAGTTGGAGGTTGCTGTGAGCTGTGATGCCACAGCACTCTACCCAGGGTGACAGCTTGAGGCTCTATCTCAAAATAAATAAATAAATAAAGATCTGTGAGTTCAGACCTCTCTTAGTCTTTAAGTTGGGTGAGGGTGGAGGGATAAAATGATATTTATTTTCCAATCTTATCACCTGAGATTTTGTTAAAAAAAAAATCTTTTTGGCTGGGCACAGTGGCTCACGCCTGTAATCTTGGCATTCTGGGAGGCTGAGACAGGAGGATTGTTTGAGGTCACACACTTGAGACTAGCCTGAGCAAACTGAGACCCCAGTATCTACTAAAAATAGAAAAATTTAGCCAGGCATTGTGGTAGGTGCCTGTTGTTCCACCTACTCAGGAGGCTGAGGCAGGAGGATCGTCTAACCCCAAGAGTTTGAGGTTGCTGTGAGCTAGGCTGACACCATGGTACTCTAGCTTGGGCAACAGAGTGAAACTCTGTCTCAAGAAAAAAATTATTTTGACTCAAGTTCACCTAAAATGTACCTGTGACTATGTAATTTATTGTCACAAATCTTTATTTCTAATTGTTATTACCTTATTAAGTACTATAAATGTCTCTGTCATAAAGCACCTGTTTTTCTATAAGTATCAATTTTAGGTTAAGCATGTAATACTTTTCAAAGTAAAATATAAAAACCTAACAGATATTCTTTCATGTATTATAGCTTTCTTGTCTGAAAGTCAGTATATATTTTTGTGAAAAAGCACTATAAAATGTTGACAATATTTATAATTAGGGAGGAATCCTACACTTCAGTTTGTTACAAGAAATTTGTTACAATAAATGCATCATGCAAAAATAACTTCCAGTATCTCATTTTAAAGGAATTTAATACTAGTTGCTAAAAAGAATCACAGGATAGTCATGATGGACACACACTATGCAAGTATGTAGTTATGAGTCATAGTTAGAAAATAAGTCATTTACAAGCATAGCAAGTTGATCATTATCATTAACTGAATCTTCATCTTGGCTTCTTACACAACATCCAAGCATTGGGGAGCAGAACTAATCCTCAAACTATTTCTCACTTGAAGTATGCTGACATTGAAACAACACCCCCTCCCCCTCCTTAAGGTAAAGGTGAAACAGGGAAAGATTACAGTTAAGAAAGTTTACAAAGCAAGATACATTGGCCACAGATAGCTAACAGGCCTCCATTGCCAGGGCAAGTTGGTGGAGAGGACTGAAACAACATCCTTGAATAATTAAAGGCTGAACCTAGTACTCATGCCTGTGTCATTGAAAACCTCCCAGGGAAGTTTCCAGATAGGTGTGCAAAACCACTGTGATGTAATTGAAGGAACAAAATCTTGCTCATCTCCTCCTGGACCCACCTGGGCTGACCTTGAGACCACCTGGTATAACTGATGCATGAAATCATTGTCTTGCTTTTGTATATAAGGCTGTGCGATGCTTGCCACCAAAAATCTGAATTGCTTTTTTAAAAAAATGCTTTTTAAAGATTATAATGAGCTTGCTTTTCTTCATGTTGCTGACAGAAGAGAGCAAAGTATTATAACTGTATGAAGCCGAAGGACAAGAGTTCTCTGCGTGTGGTCTCTGGATCAGCAAAATTAGAAAGCGTGTTGGAACTAATTCTTGGACCTCACTTGTCTAGACCTACTGAGTCAGAAATGGGGTGTGGGGCCCAGCAATCTGTATTTTAACAATTCTTTTTTTTTGAGACAGAGCCTCAAGCTGTCGCCCTGGTAGAGGGCCCTGGCATCATAGCCCACAGCAACCTCCAACTCCTGGGTTCAAGCGATTTTCCTGCCTCTACCTCCCAAGTAGCTGGGACTACAGGTGCTTGCCACAATGCCTGGCTATTTTTTGGTTTCAGCTGTCATCGTTGTTTGGCAGGCCCGGGCTGGATTCAAACCTGCCAGTTGGGCCACAGGCGCCTAGCCTATTTTAATAATTCTTAAAGTTTGAAAGCCCCTTCTGTATAGGAATACTTTCAGTGTGGGATTAAATACCACAAAATATCTTGCCCTGCTTTTGTGATAATTATCTCTGACACACTTATGAAAGAATATCTGGTGACTTTACATACTTCTGAGTGATTACATTGAAAAGTCAGATACTCATATTGCTTGCATCACAATCAAACAAAGAACGTGTAAAATGTAGATTTCTGGACTGTTCTGCAGGCAGGGCCTGAAAATAGGCATTTTAAACATATATCCTAACAAATTTTCACAAATACTGATGTTCTCACATCAGTGGTATAGCTATAGTATATCTTGAGACAGATTCTTAGTTAGTTGGTATTCTAACCTTATGTTTTTGTTTTGACACTTGCTTATTGCCCTTGCCATCTCTCTGTCATTGTCACTAGTTCTATTGTTGGGAAAGGGCAGGCAATATTGAAAGATAGTGCTGGAATTGGGGAAGGTGATACACAAAAAACGTTTTTTGTTAATTTGTATTTTCTACTTGACATGCTTTCCCTAGCATGAACAACAGGAAGTTAGCTAAATTAGAGGAAAATGCCAAATCTTCATGTCAAGAAAAATTCTGTGATGAACATACACAAGGAGGTGAAAACAACAGTGGGTGGTGGTGGTGCTGCGGCCTCCCCTCCTGCTGGGCCGTGGCCTCCCCTCCTCCGTCTCCTGCTTCCTCTGCTGTGCTGCCAGGAGAGCTTCTCAGGGCCTAGCATCAAGCCAGTGGACTCTTCTTTAGTCTTTTGTTTGTTGTTAAAGAGTCAACATTCAAAATAACATTTCCTCTTGAGATTCTTAGATTCCTTGCTTTTTTTTTTTTTTTTTTGAGACAGAGTCTCACTTGCTCACCCTTGGTAGAGCGCCCTGGCGTCAGCTCACAACAACCTCAAACTCTTGGGTTCAATGATCCTCTTGCCTCAGCCTCCCAAGTGCTGGGATTACAGGCGTGAGTTCTTGTCTTTGAATTACCTACTATGAACATGGCCTGTTCCTTGCTATTTTTATTTTATTTTATTTTTTGCTAGGAACTTTCTAGGTTATCCTGCAGCTTCCTTCCCTTTGTCCACTGCTCGTGTGCCGCTTCTCAGAGGGCTTCTTTCTTTGGCATTCTTTTTTCACCAATCTCTCCTTGTCTCCCTTTATTCCCTGGCTGCTTCTCTCTACTTTAATATATATATATTTTTTTTTGAGACAGTCTCACTCACTCATTCACCCTGGGTAGAGTGCTGTGGTGTCATAATTCACAGCAACCTAAAACTCTTGGGCTCAAGCAATCCTCTGGTCTCAGCCTCCCGAGTAGCTGGGTGTATAGGTGCCCACCACGATGGGTAGTTTTTCCATTTTGCAGAGACAGGATCCCACTCTTGTTCAGGCTGGTCTCCCGAGCTTAGGCAATCCACCTGCCTCCGCCTCCCAGAGTACAAGGATTACAGCTGTGAGCCACCACGCTGGTCCTTTTCTCTCTTTTAAGATTATTAAATATTTCCCCTGGGTTAGGCACTCTTTTAAGTATAGCACAGAAAATAACTCAGTTTTCACAACATTTCACATCTGAGGGAACTAAAACAAAGACGTCAGGTTAATTTGCCCAGGGTCACATAGCTGGTTACTGATGCAGCTATGATTTGGATCCCAGCAATTTGGCTCCAGAGCCTATGCTCTTATCACACCCCTTCTTTTCTTACTTTACAAGCTCATTTCACTGAATTATCTATTTCTTTAGCTTCACCTTTCAACTATAAACTCCTTTATTTGATATTCTAAAGCTAATGGTGTCTATCATCTGAGTACTGGTTTCATGGTTGCTACTGCTCCATGGACAACTTCTCCAGTATTTCTTTTCTTTCTTTCTTTTTTTTTTGAGACAGAGTCTCGCTATGTCACCCTGGGTAAAGTGCTGTGGTGTCACAGCTCACAGCAACCTCAAACTCTTGAGCTTAAGTGACTCTCTTGCCTCAGCCTCCCAAGTAACTGGGACTATAGGCACCCCCTACAAAGCCGGGATATTTTTGTTGTTGTTGTTGTCGCAGTTGTCACTGTCTAGCAGGTCTGGGCCAGGTTCAGACAAACCACCCTCAGTGTATGTGGCCGGCACTGTAACCACTGTGCTGTGGGCGCCAAGCCAACTTTTCCAGTATTTCCCCACAAGGGCATTAAACTGCTGCTACCTCTACAACTGAACTCGTTATCTTTCTTGTCTCTATTCTCAGTCTCCGTTAATGTTGTTTCTATTTTCCTTGCCACCAGTGCAAGAAACCTGGGCGCTGTCCTGCAGTTCCACCCCCTGATTGTGTGTGTCTAATTCATGGCTAAATCCAGTTCTTCTCCCTCTGTATCGCTTTCTACTTCATTTCTGTTCTCTTCTTCCTTACTGCTTCCACAACCACACTTTGGGATTACGGCTAATTCATAGTAAATATTATTCTCACTCTTTTGATTGGAGACTTAGATTTCACTTTATGATACTGTGAGCCTCTTCTTTGTCAAGAGAAAAGGCCTATTGAGAGCCTCTTAACTGATAAAGTTCAGTTTGGGGCAGAGCCTGTGGCTCAAAGGAGTAGGGCGCCAGCCCCGAAGTGGCAGGTTCAAACCCTGTCCCAGCCAAAAACTGCAAAAAAAAGGTCTTATCTTTGAATTACCTACTATGATGTATGAAACCATAACAAAAACTACCTATTAAAAAACTCTATAGAAATTTATACAATGCTTTCTAAACGAAATTCTCTCTTGTTATCATCATATTCCATTTTGTGACTGTTTTCAATTCTAGTCTGTTACTTTACTTACAATGAACTATTTTCAGTTCCCTCAGATTTTGCAGCATATATATGTATGTATGTGTTTGCACACACGTAAGTGGACATTTGGTTGGGCTGAAATGCCTTTCCTTACCTTGCCTTCTTGACAAACATCTACATTTTCCAACTCTCATTTCAGGGTCATTTTATTCTGGAAATTGCTAATGCCAACTAACTTTTTTTTTTTTTTTTGGCCAGGGCTGGGTTTGAACCCGCCACCTCCAGCATATGGGGCCAGTGCCCTACTCCTTTGAGCTACAGGCACCGCTCTGCCAACTAACTTTTGCCACCTTAAAATGACAGTATACGTTTTAGTTTTTAACACCCTAGATTGTTTAGTTGTTTAACACCCTTAGTTGTTACCCTTGATTGGGTAAATATTTTTGTCCCTTCCGAAATGTAATCTCTTTGGGACCAGAAACTGTATCTTACCTTTCTATTCTCAGAGGCCTAATACAAGCTCCAGAGGTGGCTCATGAAGTGACTCTACAAATAATAATAACAGTCATTCTTACTGAGCAAGTACCAGGGGCCAGTAAAGAAGCCAAACGGCAAGGACATCTCAGCAAAGCCCACACAGGCCACTTCTGTATTTTGGAGATTTTCATAACTTTTTAATTGTTTTTAATCATTTTTAAACCATGTTTCTCTGCCATAGTAATAGCAAAACCCTTAAAAAAGCAAGTTTGTGTTACATGCTGGTTCCAAGAAAGGCAGAAGTTGGGGGCAAACCACATCCTGCTTTCAAAGGAACCAAGGAAGACTGTGAGGAACATGAGCTGAGCAGTTTATCAGCAGCGAGCTGCTCACAAAAAAAGACAAGCTCTCTGTCTTCTTACATGGCCAGGGGAGGCATTTCTAGGTTCACCTGCGGGAAATTGTATTGAGGTTCCCAGTTTTGGTTTCCTAGGGCTGCCATAATAAGGTACCACAAACTTTGTGGCTTAAACAACAGTAAATTTGTCTTATGGTTCTACAGGCTGGCAGTCTGAGATCAAGGTGTTTTCAGACTAGGGCCCTCGTTAAGGCCCTAAAGGAACAGATCACTGGTGCCTTTTTCCTGGCTCCCAGTGGTTGCTGACACCCTTGCATTTCTCAGCGTGTAGCTGTCCTCTTCCAATGTCTGTCTTCATTGTCACGGGGCCTTGTGTCTCAGTGTGTCTAAGTGTCCCTCTTTTCATAAGTATACGCTAGTCCATCGTAAGCTCATCTCACTTGATTACACTGCAAAAGACCTTCTCATTCACAGGTTCTAGGGCTTTAGACTTGAGCATATCTTTTGGCAGGACAAAACCATACTCCCTCAAATCCCCTTGGATTATAAGGTCAGCATAGCGGCTTTTTGTTTTGCTTTGTGGGTAGTGGTAGTGAGGATGGTGAAGAAGTAAACATGGCCTGAGAAGTTTTGATTTGTGTCACAAATTATTCCTCCCTCTCCCCATTTCAAGTGGATAAAGCTAAGAAGTATTATGTATTTATTATTATTATTTAAGGTTGTTTTTTTTTTTTTTTTTTAGATAAGGTTTCACACTGTTGCCCAGACCAGAGTGTCATGGCCTCAGCTTAGCTCACAGCAACCTCAAACTCCTGGATTAGAGCAATCCTCCTGCCTCAGCCTCCCCAGTACCTGGGGCTACAGATGTGTACTACCACACCCAGCTAACTTTTCTATTTTTAATAGAGACAGAGTCTCACCTTGCTTCGCTCAGGCTGGTCTTAAACTTCTGAGCTCTAGTGATTCTCTGGTTTTGGCCTCCCAGAGTGCTAGGATTATAGGTATGAGCTAGTGATATAAGATCCCCCACTCGGGGCTGGACAGGGACCTCCCCACCCTCCATTCTCTAGGCCCAGGTGAGCTCAGAAATCAAACTCCCATCTCTAGGCACAAACAGGCTGCCCTTTCCAGGTCACACCATCTGGGCTCTAGCAGGGTCATGAACAAAGCAGCCTAAAATGTTTGGGTAGTTCCACCTTGAGTAGAGAGCGCACCCTCTAATCCCTTCCCAGAGACAAAAACTGAAAAGACCTAATATTACCTTGCCCCGGGGAGAGACCGCATTCAGTCATTTGTTAATACACTCATTAAGTTTGTAAAGGTGTTTTTCCACCTACCAAGTTCTGGCCAAAGGTAATCTATACCCAAAGGGCCCACGTGGGAAACTTCCGACTTGGGTCTTCCCCTTTGCCAGAAGCCCTGGTGCTTTTTACTCCTCCTGTATTCCTTTCCGTCTAATAAAATCCTAACCTAGCACTGATCTGTAGTCCATAGGTTCATTCTTTGAATCCCTGAGACCAAGTGTTGTGGGAAGATGAAGTCCAGTGAAGAGAAATCATACCCAAATACTGCCTTTAAAAGAGGAAAGGCTTTATTTCAACCAGGGGAGCGGTGGCAGGAGACCCACAGTCCCAAAATGGCCACATTCCTCAACTGGCTCAGTCTTCTCCTTTTTTTTTTTTTTTTTTTTTGAGACAGAGCCTCAAGCTGTCACCCTGGGTAGAGTGCTGTGGCATCACAGCTCACAGCAACCTCCAACTCTTGGGCTCAAGTGATTCATCTGCCTTCACCTCTCAAGTAGCTGGGACTATAGGTGCCTGCCCCAACGCCTGGCTATTTTTTGGTTGCAGCAGTCATTATTGTTTGGCGGGCCCAGGCTGGATTTGAACCCCCCAGCTCAGGTATATGTGGCTGGCGCCTTAGCCACTTGGGCCACAGGTGCCAAGCCAGTTTTCTCCTTTTTATCTCCAGTCAAAAGTTCCGGCTTATGGGTACCTTTCTTGTTGGTCACTTTGTTTTTTTTGAGACGGAACCTCAAGCTATCCCCCTGGGCAGAGTGCTATGGCATCATAGCTCACAGCAACCTCCAACTCCTGGGCTCAAGTTGTTGTGCCTGAAAAATACTCCCAAACATCCCCACCAGACAAATCCGAGACAAAGTCCGATGTAAAAGGCATGAGGTGAGGTTTATTCAAACCTGGGTTTGGTCTCTCCTGGTGCACACACCAAGGTAGAGCCCCGAACCCAGAGTGGAGA
>CAUYQV010006401.1:0-23696 GCA_963574575.1 Galagoides demidoff
TTTTTTGAGACGGAGCCTCAAGCTATCCCCCTGGGTAAAGTGCCATGGCATCACAGCTCATAGCAACCTCCAACTCCTGGGCTCAAGCGAGTCTCCTGCCTCCGCCTCCCAAGTAGCTGGGACCACAGGCGCCCGCCACAACGCCCGGCTATTTTTTGGTTGCAGCCATCGTTGTTGTTTGGCGGGTCAGGGCTGGGGATTCGAACCTGCCACCTTAGGTGTATGTGACTGGCGCCTTAGCCGATTGAGCCACAGGCGCCGAGCTTTGCTAACTCTTAACCTTAGGAAATTACTTCACCTGGTGTTCTTCAACTCCACCATTTTCATACAAGAGGGCAATCATTTTAAAAGGTCTTTTCTGGATCTGAAATTCTATGATTCTAATGAAAGGAAAAAAGAAACTCAATCAAATGGTCCTATCTATAGCTTATGTTAGGACGAGTTGTTTTCAGTTACCAAGACTTTCCAGAGCCCTCTTTTCCCTCCCCCATCGTTCTTTCCACTGTGTGCCCACAGTGCTTTGTCCTTAAAGGCCAGCCCCATCTCCACCCCTGAGAGTTTAATCACATGATATTATAGTTATCTGTTTATATTCTCCATCTCCTTTACAGAACGATGGCCAGGAACTTCATCTCAGCCACCTTTGGGTCTCCAGGTCCGCATCCAGACTTGTCACATGACAGTGCCCAGGGATGACTGCTGAACAACAGGATGAGTGCAGAAGTAAAACAGAACAACCCTGAGATGCCCAGAGAGTCTTTTTCCTCATCAGAACATTGGACAGGCAATCAAGAAACACTGATTTGGCAGCTTATGGGTCCAGGCTTAACCTGCAGTTTCCCAAAGTCACCTTCAAGAATAGAGTTACTAAAACGAATTGTCACAGTTTCTTGAGCCTGTACTACACCTATCATTCCCATCCCTATTTTACTGATGAGAAATCAAGTCCCACTGAGTACTGGATGACTTGTTCAAGGTGTGACAATTACTGAGTGGAGGGTCTAGAATTCACAGCTCATGTTCTTTAGACTACACCACACTGCTTCCTGCCATGCAGTGTATATTGTTAGATGGATACGTCGATAGCCAGTGAACATATAGCATGGGCAAGGTGTAGTGTATGTGATTGGCGGCAGTGAGGAAGTTGTCAAATATAGTGCTTAGATGCTACATTCCTACCCAGTGTGTAGTTTTTAGCCCTGATCCTATTTAATCTCTTCCCACTGTTGGCCACATCCTCCTTGAAACACTTTTTTCTCAGCTTCTCTAATACATTCTTGTCTTTGCAGCTATTTCTTTTCAGTGTCTTTTGAAGACTCTTCCTTCTCTATCTAGCCATTAAGAGTTGGTGTTTCCTACAGCTTCCTCCTAGACTCTTTCCTCTCCATTCCCTACACATCGCCACCGAAGGCAAAGGATTCAGTGATGAGATGACTCCCATACTGCTGATTCCTAACTTCCTATATCTGAGCTCTGGACCACCCTGCCCGCTAGACAACTCTGCTTCAATATCTGCAGGCCATCAGAGTAAACTCATGCCCTTCACTCTATTCTCAGTGCCCTCTCTTGATTTTCTTCCACTTTTTCTGAATGGTCCCATCATTTAAGTGCCAGAAGCCCAGGAGTCATCCTCTGGCCTGTCCTCTCCTTCACTCTTCCTCCCAGAGCAATTCCTTACCAGCTCCTTTCAGTGTTACCCGTGGTTAGTTCCCACATCTGTCTCTTCTCACTCTTTCCACTGCCTGCTGCAGTAGCCCACGTTTCCGCTGTCTCTCCCTGGGGTGGCTGCATTAACATCCTGACTTGGTCTTCTACCATCCTCCCTGGCCCTCCTCCTTCAGTCCCTTTTTCACTCTATAGGCAGAGTGAGCTCAATGATCTCAGTGGGTTTGCATTGCTATTAGGGCAAAGACCCAGAATTGTTCACATGGCACAGGCTCTGAGTGGTCTGGCTGCATCTCACCCACCCTTCCCCTCTCTCTATACTTCAGTCTCGGTGGCTTTGCAGTTCTAAGGCCTTCCCCAGTCCACAATCTGACCCTAGCATAGGCTGGCTCCTCTGTTTGGAATGCTCATTCCACCCCTCTGTGGTGGCTGAATTATGGCCCCCTAAAGATAACTAGGTTCTAATCCTTAAAACTTGTGAATGTTATCTTAAATGATATGCAGCTATGGATAAAGGGACTCTTCTGAAATATCATGATGGAAGCAGAGAGAGATCTGAAGATGCTATGATGCTGGATTTGAAGATGGAAGGTGCTGTGGGCCAAGGAATGGAACTCCAGATGCTGGAAAATGGAAAGGAACAGACTCCCCCTCAAAGCTTTCTGAGGGAGCATGGCCCTACCTACCCCTTGATTTTTGCCTAGTGACTTTGGACTTCTGATCTCCAGAAGTACAAGGGAATAAGTTCCTTTTGTTTTAACCCATGGTGTTCATAGCAATTTGTTACTGCAGCAATAGGAAACTGACACAATAACTTCTTATTTGAGCAAATGCTTTATATTCCCTGGAATAAAAGAGGAGAGCCCAGGCCAAGGAACTAGAACTACACCATCTGGTATGGTCGTTGTTAGCCATTGGCGGCTACTGAGCACCTGGAAATTGCACTTTGGGTTGGGTGGTGTGGCTCAGACATATAATCCTAGTACTTTGGGAGGCTGAGATGGGAGGAGTGCTTGAGGAAGGAGTTTTAGATCAGTCTGAGCAACATAGGGAGACTCCATTTCTGAAAAAAATTAGAAAAATTAGCTGAGTGTGGTGGCGGGCGCCTGTAGTTCTAGCTACTTGGGAAGCTGAGGCAGGATTGCTTGAGTCCAGGACTTTGAGGTTGCATTGAGCTATGATGATGCCACTGCACTCCAGCCCGGGTGACCAAGTGAGACCCTGTCTCAAAAATAAATAAATAAATAAATAGACTAAGTTGCACTTTGGTCAGTGCATCTGAGGTGGGGCTATAAGAAATTTGGGTCATTTTAAAAAGAGTAATGCAAATCCACTGTGGGTGAAAGAGAGGAATATATTTGCATTGGTGGGCCTGCCCAATGCAGTTAACCCTCCCTCATCCCAACTATGGTAACAGGCACATGGCCTAGGGCTGACCAATCCTGGGATACTATTACTAAGGCCACAGTCACTGGCTTTATGGTCTATCCTGAGCTGGACCAAGCAGGGTCCTCTCCAGGGATACGTTATAACTCCTGAGATAGGGAGTTAGTTTTTTTCTCCTAGAGTTCCTGAGCTGGGATTTCACGAAATGGGAATTCTCTGTGCCCAGGTGCCCCCTTCTCCCTCTGCCTGGGGAAAGTGCACCAACAGCAGCGATGATGACACTGACATACAGAGAGAAGCAGCTGAGGCTGGTTGGGGTGTCAAAGAAACAAACACTGAGCTGATTACAGTTTTTGAGTCTCTGTCCTAAGGCCAGTTTTACCCCGAGACCACAAGTGTAAGGGATCATGGGGACCTGAAGTTGTAGGAGCCACTTTTGCCACCACCTGGAGTGAGCTTGCCAGGTATGAAGCCTCCCAAGGAAGGCAGAGCTCAGAGGCTGGAAAAAAGAGCTGACACCCGAAAGATAGTTTTCAAAATTCCAGGCTCCAGTGTGCTTGATATTAGCATGACATCTTCAACTGTATGAGCAAATAAGTCCCTCTTTTTTTCTTACATATTTTGGGTTTGATTTTTTGGTTGGACTAGTCAAATTTTATTCAGATAACTAGCAAAATATTTGAAATAGGATTTAAAAAAAATTATGGCTCACCATTTGTAGCACAGTGGTTATGGTGCCAGCCACATGCACTGAGGCTGGTGGGTTTGAACCCAGCCTGGGCCAGCTAAAAAAACAACAATGACAACTACAACAATAAAATAGCTGGGCATTGTGGTGGGCACCTATAGTCCCAGCTACTTGGGAGGCTGAGGCAAGAGAATCGCTCAAGTCCAAGAGTTTGAGGTTGCTGTGAGCTGTGATGCCACAGCACTCTGATACAGGACAGGTGGCCCCCAGCCAGCTCAGCAGAGCTGGGCTGCTCCACCTTAGTGGTGTTGGTGCAGTGGCAGCCGGCAGAGGAACCAGTGGGCTGGAGTGTAGGCAAGGGGTGGGGGGAGCCT
The DNA here is from genome assembly GCA_963574575.1 of Galagoides demidoff. Classification (NCBI taxonomy): domain Eukaryota; kingdom Metazoa; phylum Chordata; class Mammalia; order Primates; family Galagidae; genus Galagoides; species Galagoides demidoff. Next base: position 4,114 of record CAUYQV010006401.1, read on the forward strand.
CCCTCCCCCACTGAGGCTCCAGCAGCCAAAGGGACCGGACAACTGCTGGGGAGACACTGGGCACCTTGGTGTCACCTTCCGCTTTACACTTATGACTAAATACTGAACCCCATTTCCTATGCCTAGGTCAATTTCATGTAAGTTTTCTAGGCCTCAGTTCCATGAATGGACTGTGTCCATTCATTAGTACATTCATTCACCTTGTCCCATAGGAAGAGACTGTGTCCATTCATTTCCTGGCCTCATGTAGAAGGAACCCATGCACCTATATATACTGCTGAACAGACAGAGATGGAGAGAGAAAAACAGAGAGCTTTTCTCTCCCAACTTGGGTTTTCTCTCCCTACCAGGAACTTTAGTGTTTTGTATTCTTTTTCTGTAAATAAACTCTGTCTTGCCACTGATCTGTGGTCCGCAGATTTATTCTTCAAATCACTGAGACCAAGAACCTGAAAGTCCGGTATCAGATTTGGCGAGCCAGCCAGGAGAGAAGTTGAAATTCCGGTATCAACTTTACTGAGGGTGACATAGTGAGACTCTTGTCTCAAAAAACCCTCAACAAACAGAAAACAATAACACCAGAAAAAAAAATAAAAAATTTATATTTGCACTATGAGGAGAAAAAGAAATTATTAAGAGATTCTTGAAAGGGGATAGGTAATAGGAGAAATAATCTATTTTATAATAGCATTGTTAATGGCTGTAATAAATCTGGACCCTATAAAATCAATTGCCTCCCTGCTAAATTCCATTTCATCCATTCTCCCCAGCCTTCTATTTTAGTAAGGTAGAGTCTGGGATCAAAAAAGGCATAGGCTCTGTGATGCCAGTGACTTTCCCCCCTAAATTATGTATATATTTTTAATTGACAAATAAAAATAGTGTACATTTACCATGTATTAATCCAAGATGATGTTTTAAAATATGTACACATTGTGGAATGGCTCAGTGAAGTTTTTTTAACATGTGCATTACCCCACAAACTTATCATTTTTTTTGTGGTGAAGTCACTTGAAATCTACTCTTGAAATCAGTTTTCAAGAATATAGTACATCGTTATTAACTATAGTCTCCATGTTGTACAACAGATCTCTCTCTTTTTTTTTTTTTGAGACAGAGTCTTACATTCGGTCATCCTGGGGTTGAATGTCATGGCGTCATAGCTCACAGTTATCTCAAACTCTTGGGACTCAAGGGATCCTCTTGCCTCAGCCTCCCAAATAAATGGGTCTACAAGCACTCACCCCAACATCTTGCTGTTTTTAGAGATGACGTGTTGCTCTTTCTCAGGCTGGTAACTTAGGCAATTCACCTGCTTTGGCCTTCCAGAGTGCACAATGTATCTCTTAATCTTACTCTTCCTGTCTAATGGAAATTTTGTATACTTTGACCAACCCCAGCCCCTCCAGTGACTGGTAACCACTATTCTACTCTCTACTTCTGTGAGTTCAACTTTTTTAGGTTCTATATATAAGTGAAATCATGTGATCATTGTCTTTCTGTGTCTGGCTTCTTTTACCAGGTTCATCGTGTTATTCCAAGTGACAGGATTTTGGTTTTTCTTAAAAGCTGAATAATATTCTGTTTTGTGAATGTGTGTATATATGAAACATTTTCTTTGCCTATTTATCCAGAGATGGATACTTAGCATTGATCTATTATCGGCTATTGTGAAAAATAGTTGCAACGAGCATGGGAGTGGGAGTGCACTTATCTCTTTTACATACTGATTTCCTATCCTTAGATATATACCCAGAGCAGGATTGCTGGATTGCGTGATAGTTTTATTTTCAATTTTTGAGGAATTTCCATACTATTTTCCATAATGGCTATACTAAGTTACATTCCTACTAACCATGTACAAAGATTCCCTTCTTTCTACACCCTTGCTAGCACTTGTTATTTTTTTTCTTTTTTGGAGACAAAGTCTCACTCTTTTGCTGCAGGATAGCATGCAGTGGTGTCAAAATAGCTCACTGCAACCTCAAAACTCCAACTCCTAGGCTCAAGTGATCCTCCTGCCTCAGTCACCTAAGTGGCTGGGACTACAGGCCTACCCTACCATGCCTGGCTAATTTTTCTATTTTTTGTAGAGATGGTGTCTACAAATAGACAAGAGATGGAAAGGATGGCTGTCCTTTTATAATAGCCATCTTAACACATGTAAGATGATATCTCATGGTGGTTTTAATTTGCATTTCCCTGATGATTAACCATATTGAGCATTTTTTCATATACCTGTTGGCCATTTGCATGTAAGTTGGTTCTCTTGTATTTGCAAAATATATTTCCAAGACCATCCCTATTCTTAAAGATTCTTACATTATCTTGTTCAGGTATTTCCTTGGATGCTGAAAATTTGTAAGGATCAAACGCTTAGAAATTACAGACTCCTAGGAAAGCCCCGACTGATCCTATGAAGCCAATGATCTTTTTGTTTTTTTGAAGCATAAGAAATACCTGACTGAGAGAATAGGACGATTTAATTACACATCTGGGGTGAAAACATGGCAGCATGTTCTGCATTACTCGTGGAACAAACATAACCCATTCAAGCAAGCGGCAGAAATTGTGAATAAAATTACCATAATGATTTTGTGATGGTGGTTTTCTGACGCTGCCAGTCATTTCCCCATGGGACATCTGCCAGAGTCCCCTCCTCCGTAGCTATGCTTCTGAACTGGGTTTGAATCGTGGCCAACCTGTCACCACTGCCCTGACATGACTGCGTTGTTCTTGGTAATTCACGTAGACCCGCACCTGGATATCTGATGCCCTATGTGTACGCACAGACCAAGGTCAGCCTTCTCAACGTCAGCACATCCTCTGCAGTGAGCACTGCCTTGAGATCGGTGCAGGGAGCAGCAGACGTGTGCTCCAGTCTTGGGCGCACACAGGCTTTGCACCAGAGTTGGGTGCTGTTTGCATCTGTCTAGTTAAGGAGTGATTAGCTGGAAAGAAACTATGACGCCAGCTTGGTCTTTGTGGATTTCCTGACTCAGTGTTTATCCTGGAGACACATTGTTAATCGTCTAAGATATCTGGTCCAATTGGTATCATACCATAGTCATTTTTCGTTTTCCCTTGTTATGGTAATTTTGAAGTGTTTTCCACTGTGAAACTCTGGAGGAAGATGAGAGGAGGTGGTGCTTTTTTAGTCTTTTTTTTTTCCTTATAGAAGTGGAATGGGGGTGCAAAAAAGATTATGGCCCAAGCTGATTTGGAGAATTGTTATTATTTTCAGTCTGTCCTATAAGAACCAAGCTGCGTCTTCATGTGCTTTGTCTTCTGCTGGGACCCAGTGCTGGAGTCAGGGTGCTTCTGGGTCTGAGCACGCTGCAGCTCCCTGAAAAACCTGGACAGGAGGGCGGAGGTCCTGCTGGCTTCCCCTTTTCCCTGGAAAGTGAGGATCTGAGAACTGAGTCCGGCCTACATTTAAGGGATGTGGGCTATCCGTGAGGCTTTTAGGCCTTTGAAGGTAGGTTCTGTGAGAATTTCACATAAACATTTCTGGAGAGATGCCAGCTACTTGGGAGGCTGAGGCAAGAGAATCACTTAAGCCCAAGAGTTTGAGGTTGCTGTGAGCTGTGACACCACGATGGCATCCTGCCAAGGGCGACATAGTGAGACTCTGTCTCAAAAAAAATAAAAAAGAATTTCTGGAGATAAAAGGGTGATCAGGAGGCCTTTTGAAGGCTGATAAAACGTTACTGCAGCTGACTTCCCTCTCTCTTTCTTGCCAAACTCTTGGCATTTGGTTTATTATTGGGTAAGGACCTGCACTGAGAGGGAGAAAGCTACTGTAATGACCTGTAACATCTCCATCCATCCTCATCCCCCACTGGGGAAGCGGGAAAGATGAAGGGAGAGAGAGAAGGCAGGAGGGACTGGCTTTGATGATGCCAGTTTCTTCCTAGGAACTCAGAAGGAAGAGAGAGGTGCTAAAGGTGTGTCAGGAGCCTTCAAACTTTTCTGTAGTGATGGTCCTTTCAGTGAGGGCCACCCTACCTCCTTCTTCACCTGGAAAGGGGACACTCTCGCTGCTAACGGGCTGGTGGTGAGTCTGACCTCCTGGCCCTTGGTGAGCAGCCCACTCCAGCACGTGGAGTTATTTACTGCCATTTATTATTGTGTGTCTGTCTCTCTCACCAGGACAGGGGGGAGCTGGGCTTTATCCAGCTTTACACTTCCTCCTATTGAGTCCTAAGTGCCTAGCACAGAACCTGCCTGATAAGGAGGATTGATAATGCGAGAAGGCTACTCCCGTGGCCACCCAAGGGACCACCAGTGCTCTAGAATCACAAAGTCCTTCTAGCACAGCCATGCTCCACACAGAAGGGTTGGAACATGACGACTGCAGACCTTCACTCTGGTTAATTTTATATTCAGCCCACCTCCTATTCATTCTCCATGTCTGTATTTTGCACAACTTCTGTGCTATGAATGCTTTGACCATGGGTAGAGTAGCAATCTTTAATATTCGTGAGCTGTTGGTGCTTTCTAATATCCACACACACCAGCCTAATACTCTGTACATAGTTGGTGCTTCAAACCTGTTTGTGTAATCTACGTTTCCTTGTGCCTCCGCTTACATGAAGTGGTGGGGTAGGCTGAAAAATGGCTCCAAACTATGTTCACATCCTAGTCTCCAGAATCTGTACAGGTTACTTTTCTAAGGGTCTCGAGATGGCAGATTATCCTGTGTGGTTGGGTGGGTATGAGACCATCACAACAGGGGACACAGCAGGAGGAAGTCAGAGGAGAAGGCAATGTGACCACAGAAGCAGAGGTTGGAGTGAAGTGTTCTGAAGATAGAGGGAAAGGCCACAAGTCAAGGAATATGGGTGGCTGCCAGCAGCTGGAAGTGAGTTCTCCTCTAGAGCCTCCAGGAAGGACTTTATCCCAGTGAGGCTGATTTTGGACCTCTGATCTCCAGAACTGTCAGAAAATAAATTTCTTTTGCTTTAAGCCACGAGCTTTGTGGTCATTTGTTACAGCAACAGTAGGAGCCTACACAGTGGTATATACATGGGGCCAGGGTTCTGTATCAGCTTTGGGCAGTAGAGAACTCTTGCTAGACTGAGAAGGTGGGGGAGCAGGTGCAGACTGACCTGCTGCCTCGCGGCCTTCTCCTAAATTTCTGGGCCTTCCAGCTTTGTGCATCCCTAGTGTTGAAATCCACAACTCTGGCTAGAGTGAGCAGCTGCTTTGGGAAGAGGGACAATGGTACAGCCAACAAATGCTTCCATGGGGCCTGGGACCTTGCTGTTTATCACCCCTTTTTCTTAAAATCATCCACAGTGACACAGATTAGAATCTAGCTTTTGGTTCTTCGACAAAACAGACAAATTCCAGAAAACAGGAATTATACCCCTCAACTATATTACACAGAGAAAATGAACTCCCAAGTCAGAACAACTATCTCAAAGAAAGTACACTGAGCAGCATTCACCACCCCAAACAGTCATTGGAACATTCGTGCAGGATTAAATACACCTAGAGAGATAAGGGGCGATAATGGTGCTATGAAAAATTTGAGAAGGAAAAACAAACAAATTAACACATGAGAAATTTAATGGAGTAAATAAATAATAGTGTGGAGTGATAACTATTGAAGCTTAGATGAATACATTTGAAACTAAGCTTGTGAATTGGAACATCTGATTGAGTGACTCTCTTGGAAGGTTGTAGGAAAGAATCAAGAAGTAGAAAATTGAGAAGAAAAGTCAAAGCCCAGGACACAGAGGATAAAAGCAGAAACACCCTTATTCATCAACTAGGAGCCCTAGAATAATACAAAATTTTTAAAACAAGAAATATTTGAAGAAATCATGGAGATTAACTTTCTAGAATTATGGATGGAAAAACAGAGTAAAAGACCCATAGCAAGATAATAAGTATCCCTGGGATATCTCCTGGACAGATTATAGTGAAATTTAAGAACATCAAATACAAAGAAATAGACCATTTATTAAGCCATAAAGGAAGTCATCTTACAGACCGAAGGGTGAGCATCATATTTATATAGACTACGTTCTACCACTATAAAAAGTGATAGGTCTATTTCGCTGTCAATGTAGATACAAAATCCTCACATAAAATGTTAGCTGACTGAACACAACAATGTTTTTATAAACCATCATGGTCAAGTAGGATACATCAATACATGAAAGAATAAAATTAAATGGTCATAGCATCAAGGATAGGTCTCACAGGCAAGCTGACTAGAGTAATGGGTGAGATATACATGAAATACCTTTTAACATAAGTTGAAAACACATGGACTCAAGATCTCAATATAATTTTTGAGGAACTTATGCAAAAAGAGGTACACAATAAACAAATTAGAATGGTTGCCTGTAGGTAGGGGGAGAGAAATAGGAGTGGGGATTGGGGTTAAAAAGATACTGTATTAAATACCGAAAGGGCAACCTGAGTGTAGCATGAAATACTGAAACTCAAGTTATTCCTTCCATCTCCTCCTAAGGTAGATTTCCGAAACGGCCATCGTAGTTGGTAACTCTTCTTATTAAGAGGTGGAATCTATTTTCCCATTCTCTGTATTTCACCTTGTGACTTTTTTTGATTAGATTCCTTTGAGGCTGTTCTGATACTAGGTCTCAAGAGGTCATGCAGCTTCTGCTGTTACTGTTAGGAAATCCAAAACCACCATGTCATCACACTTAGCCTTCTGGAGGTTGAGGAACCATGTGAAGAGAGACCCCAAGTGTCCCTCCACTGGCCTACCATGGCTGTCACAAACTGGCCAGCCTCAGTCCACCCACCATATATCAGCATATGTACAAACAAGCCCAGGCAAGATCAGCTGAATCCAGCTTAGACCAGAAAAATGACTCAGCTCATTCAATAACCCAGCCTAAGGTGTGACATACAGAACCTTGAAATAAATAAATGGTTGTTTGAAGCTATAAAACTGTTAGGCAGCAAAGCTAACTTATATCACCTATTCTTAGCCTTTCCTTTTGGTAGAAGAGTAATACCTGCTCACTTTCACTCTTTATATGTGATTTCCTTCCCTCGATCCGTCCATCCATCCATCTATTCATCTATTCATCCATCCATCACTTATTGGTTGTCTGTTCATTGTGTTAGAAACTGGAAATACAGAGAGAAAAGATAAAAGTACCCATCCCCAAAGATTCAGGTAAGATGATGGAGGAATCATAACATGGTGTAATAGGCACCCAGCTGGCAAGTCAAATCCAGAGTTGGTGATACTTTAGCCAAGTTTTGAAGTAAAGCAGGAGAGAGCTTTGTGAGAAGTGATTTGGGTTGTATATGTGTGTAGAAAGGAGGTGAGGTGGTGTGGTTTGGTGGAGGCACAGCAAGTTGTCGCATAGAAGCTGAGGAGGTCAATGGATGTCTCTCTTCAGGGGATGGCAGTCATCACTGCCATGGATCTCCTCCCCATTCCCCAGGGTTCCTTTGCTCTCATGCAGGTGAACCTGTTTGGGTCTGTCCCATTGGTCCTCATCCATGAGTATGTGGCTCTGAACTCATGTGACTCCATAGCAGCTACAGCCTTGGCCATTCCAGGGTAACCTTGGGAACATTTGCTAAATTAGAAAATGCACATAAATTGCTGGCATAGTCTTGTAATTCTCTCAACTTCTGTGAATCCATAAATGTATAATATAATTATTGCAAATATTTTAAACGTGCATGTCTTCTTCCTTGATTAGACAGAAAGCTTTGTCTGAGGAGCTGTCAGAGTCCTGAACAGGGCTCTCATTTTAAATACTTATATTCTGATACACGCTGTATAAATTAGACTTCCTACAGTGTTACATAAATGCTTGTTCACCACACCCTAACGGGGGAGGTACATTCTTTGTCTTTTGCATAAATTCCAAACATTTATCTCTAGGATAATATTTTCTCAATCCTTTTTTATGCTGCCTTTTAAAAATAAAAATCGCAAACTTTGTATGTTTAAGTTTACCAGTCTTTTTATTTCTGGGTTGGTGTTATGTGTGTGTGCTCATGCACGTGAGATAAGCTTGCATTACCTGCAGCTATGGAAATATTCCATCAAATCATTTTATGGTACTGACATAATTTTACTTTTCAAATATTTAAATATTTGACACTTCTGGAATTTATGTTGACATAAAGAAAGAGGCAGCGATCTTGTGTGTTTCTCTCGACTCCAAATAGTTGACCTGCAATAGTATTCCAATCTCTTTCATGAAATGTATCATATTTAAAAATGACTTTTATGTTCTACACATATTTGGACTTTTTATGAGATTACGTATTGTTTCTATTCCATTTATCAATTGATCTGTTCCTGCATGAGTGACTCGTTTATAAAATTACTATTGTTATGTATTTTAAAATATATGATGGGGCAAGCTCTCTGTAGCCAACCCTACCTCGGATTTCTCTTACGTATCAGATGGATCTTTTTTCACGTTTTTCTGCCAGCAGTCTTTCAGAAATATTCTTGACTGACTTTTAGATCATACCAAATTCATAAATTAATTGCAAGAACTGGTATCTTTATAATATTGATTCTTTTTATCTATCAATATGTCTCTTATTTATTCATATTCTTTTTTATGTCTTTCACTAATGTTTAATGGTTTATATACATATATTCTTGGGGTATAAGGCCTACGTACTGCTGATGAAGTTCATTTCCGGCTATTCAGCTAAGTGTGGTGTTTTATACTGTGTCAAGATAGTTAACAAGGAACTGCTTTTTCCAGACTTCTTTTCCCTGTTGACCCAGGTTAGGGTTGGCTACAGGAGAAATTCATGTGGCATTTGGGAGTCAGACACAAATCAGCAGCTGTTGGGTCAGAGGTAAGTGAGGACGGATGCAAAGGTCCTGGTGGACTCCAGGTTGTCTTTGCTTATCCTAAGTCCTTATCTTCTCCATTCTCTGTGACCCCACTAATCAACAGGCTCCAGGCGACTCTGGGTCACCCCACTGACACTTGACTGCATGTGTACCACTGGGTGCTTCCCTGTAGCTCACAGGAGCCACCAGGAACTGCCAGCTTTTCATGAAATGTTGTGCTGGTCTCCTCTTCCTCCAGAGCTGGATGGGCTCACCTTCCTGCAAGCTCTGACTCACTTACTCAAAGGCTAGTTAGTGCCTTTTCTCTGATCCTTCTAGAACTTTATTTTCTTATCCTCTCCTGATTATCTAAGGTCTAATTCTGATAATGTATTCCTTACTCCTTAAATAATTAAGGTAGTTCTGCCTTCCTGGCAAACTCTGATTAACAGAGGGCAGAGACAAATGACACAGAGGACAGACTTGTGTAAGTCGGTGAGGAGAGCTTCAGATGGGGACCAGCAGGATTCACAGGAGGGCCGAATGCATAGGGGTTTGAATGGGCTAGAAGAAGAACCCTGATCTTTCCCCTGCTTTCCATGTTCACAGAGGAATGCGGAGGGGCAGCGTAAAAATCAAGTTAGCAGGATCTGAGCTTTGCAAGTGAAATCACAGCTTTCCCAGTGTGAGAGTTACCCTGTGGTCATCCACTAATCACATGGGAAGTCGCCTGTGGGGGCTTAGAGCCCTCTGCTGAGCTAGAATTTCTGACTCCCTGAAGGAGGACAGCTGAAGGCATCCAGCAGCCAGCTGGCTCTTCTCACCAAGTGGCTCTCTCATGATTTAACTGCTATTGGGCATGGACATATGCAACTTACACTAAATTTGTTAACAGGTGTTTGCTTTTCTATAGGAAAATAATCAATTGTCTGCATATTGGGTTTTTGTTGAACTCTCACTATGTAGGCTATAAATAACGCTAATTCTACCTCTTCCTGCCCAGTACCGACTCTTATTGTGGGCTTTTATGCAATTGTGTTGATTAGATTGTTCAATGTTAGATACAAATGGTGATTGAGGAAAACTTTCTAGGTTCTAACTAACTTGGAGCATGTCTTACATTGGACTGTAGATTATAGGCACATAAATACAAACAAGTACCATGGTGAGAAAGTATTCATCCAGTCCTACTTGCCTGAGTATTTGAACAGTAGAAAAGTCTGAGATGTATAGAGATGCTCCTAGGCTTTTTTTCCTCCATTGAGTAATTTACAGGGTAACTTTTATAAGTAGATTTCCCACTGGTTTGAATGATTTTTGCATTCCTAGAATAAAACCTTTTAAATTATGTACATTACTCCTTTAATGTACCACTAATATTTGCTGTTTTATTTCTGGCTAGTAAAATATTTGCTAATATTTAATTTATCTTTTGCATAAATATTCAGGAGCAAAACTGGAAGATAGTTTTGGCTGTTGGTAGTTATGGTCAGGTTTTGGGATCAGAGCTATACAAGTCTAAACAATATGGGAAACATCCAGATTTTTTTGTTCAGAACCAATAAATATCAGAGGAAATCACTTATTTTTTGAAGATGTGCTGCAATTTATCTATAAAATCAATCAGGCCTTATATACTTTCAGTGGTGTAAATCTTTAACTATGTTTTCAATTTTTTAAAAATAGTTGTCCTATCTCTTTTTGGGTAAATTTTGTTAATTCAAATCCCCTAGAAATGATCATAACAATCATAAGCTTTTACAGAGTACTCATTTATAAAAATATCTGATCTATACATGGTTATCTTTTTATGTTAAAATGAAAATAAATTCAAAATGTTCAATATTGTATAGTTGTGTTGTTCTTCTCACGGTTTAGTTTATTTTGGGCATCTGATCACTAATAAATCTTATTCTAATATTTTTATTTTCTTTCTAAATAATTTATTTCTTTTACTCTTATTTATTTATTTTTTAGCTTTTTAAGTTGAATGCTTTTTTCATTTCAATGGAATTTCTCTTTTGTAATAACAATGTTAAAGGTAATAGATTTTCTATGGAAAACAACATTGGTGTATTTCTTGAGTTTTCCATGGAGTATTCGGACTGCCATTCGTTCTTAAATAATACATAATCCAAGTTTTAGTCTCTCTTTGAACAAAGAATTATTTATAGATCAAGTTTTCATTTATAGGAAGACATTTAAAATATTATTTTGTTGTCAGCTTCTAGTTTTATTGTGTCGTGATCAGAAAATTCATCTTAATAGACCATGAAAAGGAGGCATATTACTTGCCTTCATGTATGTTTTATCAATATCCTAACTTGTTTATGCTGCTGGTGTTTATATTTCTACATATTCACTTACCTGAAGTATAAATATATCTTCACTTCAAACTTTCTTAACAATATGGTCCATATGTATCTTATAAACTACATATATCATAGATATGAAATTTGCTTACATTTGTCTTTATTTTATATTCACAGAAAACTTGAGTACAGACAGTCCCCATATATCCAGCTAGTCTGCACCATGGCTACCATCTTACAATGGTATCGTACCTTTGACACAAGGAATTGTGGGTCCTGAAAAAGTCAGCAAGGTTGATAACTTCTAACCAGACAAACTGAGAAGAAAAGAAGAGATACATATTCCTACTATCAGAAATGAAAGAGGTATTGTGACTACTGATGCCACGGACACTCAAAGGATTATAAAGGAACATAAATAAATCTATGTCCCAAAATTTGATACTTAAATGTGCTGGACCAATTTCTTGAAAGACATATATTACCAAAACTTACACAAAGGAAACTTATATTCTACTTAGATTTTTGTTTTATGATTAAAATGCTTAAGTCATCTTGTTCCTAGGCAGTAAAATATTTTGCAGGAAAATTTACTTTCCCTCCAATATATCCTATATAAAAATCTAAAAATACTTACTGTATTGGGTGTCTTTGAAATATAAGGGAAAAGGTTATGAGGCTAAAAACCAGGTTTGAATCCCTTTAGACTTTTTTTGGCTGTAAGTCTTTGATTCACTTTCTAATACTCTTGCTTTTAAATTAGTCCATGGCAATCACATAAGCATACTTGATAAAAGGCTTTAAAAAGAAACCTGAGTGCTGGGGGTCTGGACCTTGTGACCTTATCAAGTGGGTTTTGGGATCTTTAAGCCCCTTTTCTCTTTTAAATGACCAGTGCAGTGCTTGCTGAAATCTGAAAGGCTAACTTATTTTACTACTCCTCCATCAAGGATCTTTTAGAGGAAGGAGGTTAGAAATGCTTTTGCCTTTAAAGATGAAAGAGAAAAGATAAAGGGGTTTCTATTTTATCCTGGCAGCTAACAATAGCTGCTGTGGCCGTTTGCAAATGGCTGTGGCTTTAGTAGAACAGGAACTTCAATCTCTAATGAGATGATGATAAATACAGTACTTTATACTTGAGCTAATAGTCACTGGTGCCACTACTGAAGTCGAGGGACACTAAGGACATTAAATTAGGATCCTTAAATTAGGTCGAGCATAGTAGGTTATTCTGCCTTAGTCATTTTCAAGATGGGGGCTTGATATCTTTTCAGTTAGACTTTGATACAAAAACTATTTCATACTAATTTGAAGACACAATTTGTCCATTTCACTAGGCTGACATTTGCTGTGATGGTGGGTAAAATTGCCAGTAACACAGGACCAGTGTAACATCGAGCAGTGGCCCTAAATTGTTCTCAGTCATTGTATTCTTCCCTATCAGCCACTGGCAATATAATTTGTGCCTATTATTGTGTCTTGGCAAGTCCAACCCATCTGTTACAACTTTCTCACAATTATTATTGCTATTATTATTTCAGATTAATATGAGGGTACAAATGATTGGCTTATAATGTTTGTGTTTGTCCCTGTTATAGTTGTGTCCTGCACCCAGGAGGTGTATCATATACCCCTACATTGTGCTCATTAGGTGGGAGCACACCAATCCCCTCCTACCTCCCTCCCAACTTGAATTAAATTGAGTTTTCTCTTGTATGGGTGCGTATTAGTTTGTCTGCTGGCTTCATATTAGTGTTGAGTATCAAATACTTGCTTTTCTATTGGTGTGATACTTTACTAAAGAGAATATTCTCCAGTTCTATCCAGGTTAATACAAATGATAGAAAGTCTCCATCTTATTATGGCTGAATAGTATATTTCATGGTGTTCATATACCACAGATGGACACTTTGGTTGTTTCCACATCTTGGTGATTATAAATTGAGCTGTGATAAACAATCTAGTAAAAATGTTCTTATGACATAATGTTGGGGGTTTTTTGTTTGTTTGTTTGTTTTTTCTGGGTAGATGCCTAGTATGGGATTGAGGGGCCAAATGGAAGGTCTATTTTGGGTTCTTTGAGGATTCTCTATACTTCTCTCTAAAGAGGCTAGATTAGTTTTCAATCCCCTAATAGTGGAAGAGTGCTCCCTTCTCTCCACATCCATGCCAGCTGCTGCAGCTTTGGGACTTTGTGATATGGGCTGTTCTCACTGGGGTTAGCTGCTATCTCAGGGTAGTTTTCATTCACATTTCTCTGAGGAGTAGGGATGATGAGGCATTTTTTTCATGTTTGTTAGCCATTTGTCTGTCTTCCTCAGAGAAGGTTCTGTTCATGTCTCTTGCCCTGTGATAGATGGGATTATTAGCTCCTTTTTTATTGATTAATTTGAGTTCCCTGTAGATTCTCGTTATCAATCCTTTGTCAGAATTGTAACATGCAAAGATCTTTCCTATTCTGAAGGTTGTCTATTTGCCTTAATTGTTGTATCTTTATCTCACTATTATTAAAAAATGCTTTGCAAGCAGAAACTTACACTTTTAGATGAACAAATGTAGGCTTTTGAGGAAAAGGTGTGTTTGATTTCTTTTGAGCTATGAACTCAACTAGCTGCTTTTTCCACAGAACACCATATTTATTTCAAAGTAGGACTGACAGACAAGGGAGGGCTATTCAGACTTGTATATTTGGCAGATATTTTTTCAAAAATGTGAATCTGAGACTTCAAGGGAGACACGTGACAGTATTTACGGCCAATGATAAAATCTGAACTTTGAAGTGAAAATTAGAATTTTGGAAAACTCACATCTGCCACCATGAGCTCTGCAGCTTCACAATACTTAAAGACTACTCTGATGAGAATGGTGGGGATGCGAATTAATATAATTTTTCAATATTCTATAATGGGAAGTGTCCCTCTTTCAAAGATCTTCTGATATTTTCCAAAAGACCAATGCAACATTTAAATCGCAAGAAAGACCAATGGATTTTAATGTAACGGTTTTAGTTGTATGCAATTTTAACACATGCATACATGGTTAAATAACACACAATAACGCATGGTATGTGTGATTTCATGTTTCTTCCACTACAGTAAATTTACAGAGCAGTTCTAGCTCCGCAAGATCTGGCCTGTCGTCCTTGGTAACCAAACACACCTCTCTCCTCACACTCCTTTGCTCCATGAAACATTTTAAAATGGGTAACAGTTGTTATATTTCTCATGGTGCCCATGATAATGCTGGACATCATAGGTGCTCCATGAATACGAACAGAATAGATGTGAACTTCTTCCTTACTAACTTTATAAGCTGTGCTGCTGTGGTTGTGGCTTTTGTAACCACAGTGGATGCTGGGTACAGAGGCCTGGCTCTTCAGTTCGGTATATGTGTTCCTGAAAAACCGTGTGTAACTGAAGATAGTGAAACATCTACCTATTTGCCTCATTGGTATTTATCACTTCAAGTCATCTTCAGTTTGCTTATCAACTGACGTAAGAACTGACACGCTCACTTTGTTTTCTGTTTCTCTTCTTCAAAGTTGATGACCACACATCCAACCTGGAGAAGAGTTTTACTAGTAGTCACCACAAAAAGAAAAAAACACAAAGTCCTTCCTCACAAGAAATTTGCAAATTAAGGCTATTATTCTCTTTAGAAAGACTTGTTGGAATTTATCGGGGTTATGGTAGGCTGGATAAATGCAAGGAGTCATCCAACAGAGACCTTGCCCTCCAAAGGTCCCTGGTGTGGGATGACAGACACATGTTGAGGCATAAATGCTTAGAGTTAGAAACTGTCAGATCATTATTCTTTGATAATAAAAGACCTTCTGTAGAAGGGAGATGAAATTTTTTAGAGCAAAGACAGAGTTTTTTTTGTTTTGTTTCGTTTTTGGCACAGATAAAGAGATTCAGGTAAATATAGCTACCATTGATAACAGTAATAACAATAGAATAAAATGTGGCAAGGTTATTTTAAATTCACTTATATCCAAGGTAGTTCATAATAATTTGTAATTTCCATTATGTCTTCCTCCAGCCACGTGTAATGACTTTCTAAAAACTATTAAAACGTGTTTTATAAATAGAAGTTTACTTTTTTGTTTTGAGACAGGAGTCTCATGTTGCCCTGGGTAGAGTGCTGTGGCATCAAAGCTCACAGCAACTTCCAACTCTTGGGCTCAAGTGATTCTCTTGCCTCAGCCTCCCAAGTTGCTGGGACTGCAGGTGCCTGCCATAAGGCCTGGCTAGGTTTTCTATTTTTTTTTTTAGTAGAAACAGGGTCTTAGGGTTGCTCAGGTTGGTCTTGAACTTGAGCTTAAGAGATCTTCCTGCCTTGGCTTCCCAGAGTGCTAGCATTACAGGTGTGAGCCACCATATTCGGCCAGAAGTTTACATTTTAGATGAGTGAATGCAGGCTACAATTCAAGGTAGCATCATCTCAGTTGTTCAGCTAACCAAATCTCTTTGGTCAAGGTACTGGTCATAAACCCAATTGTTTAAAATTTAGGAACCGATAAAGTATCCTGCTCATTTAATTCAGTTTTTCCCCTTAAGAAGCTGTCTCAAATATCTACGCGCTCTGACAATAGGAAAGGCTCTGTGCTAAGTACTAGAAGGGATTTAAAAATGACATGGAATCTGTTCTCTTAGTGCTTGGTTCAAACTTCCTTCCTTTAATTTTTTTTCCTCTTTCATATCTTGAGATGTCTTAGTCTGACTTGTGCTGCTATAACAAAATATCTGAAGATGAGGTAATTTATAAAGAACAGAAGTTTATTTCTCACAATTATGGAGGGTGGGAAGTCCAAGATCAAGGCAATCACCAGTTCAGTGCCCAGTGAGGGCTGTTCTCTGCTTTCATGATGACTCCTTGAACCCAGTGTTCTCTGGCAGGGAGGAAGGCTGTGTCTTCTCATGGTCAAAAACTGAAGGCAAAAAAAGGGACAAACTCCCTCTGTCAAATTCTTTTATAAGAACACCTAATCCCATTCACGAAGGAGGAGCCCTCGTGGCCTATTCACCTCTTAAAGGCCCTCCTTCCTAATATCATCACATTGGAAACACCTGAATTTTGGAGGAGACACATTCAAACCATAGCAATGTCATGCTGATCAACATTATATTTATATGCTTCAGACAAATTCAGAGGATTTGAATTAAAGCACAGCTATTGATAGTTACAAATTTCATCCCAGTATTTCTTTGTTATAGACTGGCCATCATTCATCCCACTTACATTGGACTTGTAGTACACTGCAGGAGAAGGTAAGTGCTTCGTGTGATGGAAGAATGGATATTAGCCACCCCATGGTTTGCTTAATTTTAGAATGCCTCACCCCTGCTAGTCTTATGGGCATGCTCAGAACTCGAGTAGCTGCACACAGCAGGATGAAGCCTGGGGCTTGTCACAAACCTGGCTTCTGTCTGTTTTCATAGAGGTCTCATTGAGCTGAGCACAGGCCCTGGCACACAGGATGCACTTAATGGATCTTATTAAGAGCTATGACCATGGCTGTTGCAACCAGCTGATATGTTTGGACAAACTTCTCTCTGAGCTTTAGTGAGAATGATGCATAGGTATTTACCTTGCAATATTATTGTGAAAATTATTAGAAAGATTATGCAAAAAGTAAGTAGCCTATTGGCCAATCAAGAGTAGAATTCAAGAAATTATAGCTGCTACTATTATTGCTGTTGCTACAACTGTTGTTATTACATTGAAGCTGGGAGGATATCTTATGCTACTAAGCCCTCAGTATAACACATCACAACAATGGGTTACAGTACTGCTCTTACACACTGACATTTTCTACACAGATAAAACATTGTATCAACTACTATTTTGATTATTTGGAATTGACATTGTCCTATATTTGGTTTTGTAGGCACACCACAAAAATTCTTCATTAACACACTGATAGCATCTTTTATTTTCCTTCACTCAACCAGAAGTTTTCCTCTGCCAACAATTAGTCATGTTTTCATCAAAAGCAATGACTACCTAAAGGAATATTGCCATTCTATGGAACTTGGTCCTTCTTGAATTTCTGTGATTATCATGGGAAATTAAGAACAGTTCAGAGACATAGCCACTAGCGTAGGTATTATCTGATTCAAAAACAGCACAAGATATTTGATGTCGTTGCCACATAACTCTGAAATGCAAACACTTGCCAAATATTGCAGAAATGCTTTGGGCTGAAGGGTTCTGGCACCGCAGATTTCTTCATTTTATGATTGCCAGAGTCATTGAAAATAAATTTTGGATTGTGCTAAAGGGAAATAACAAAGACACTATCCAGCAACAGTCTCTTGTGTTGGACAGGCAATTTAATGCTTTTAACTGATTCCAATCTCTGAGAAAAATGGAAGTAAGCAGTAGACAAAAATTAACAACACACAAAGATGCCAGAAGTGGTTACTGTAGAAAGGAACTTTTGCTTTGTTGATTAGTTGCACATTATGTTTTTTGTGCTATATTCTCCTTCATTAGAAGATGCTGGAAAAGAATCCAGTTCCCAAATTTTGTAAAGCTTTTGATGTTGTTTGATAATATCCTAATTGTATTCATTTTCCTTTCATCCTTTTGATAATAAAACCTTCCAAGGACTAGTTGGGCACACAAATTTCACTTTCTGGGCTCCCTTAAGCTAGCTATGTGATTAAATTCTGGCTGGTGGGGTATTCTTTGGCAACTTCTTGTTGTAGCCTTTTATTTTAATTAATTAATTAATTATTTAAGTTTTGAAACAGAGTCTTACTCTATCATCCTGGGTAGAGTGCCATGGCATCATCATAGCTCACAGCAACCTCGAACTCTCGAGCTCAAGAGATCCTCTAATCCTAGGACCAGGTCTCACTCTTGCTCAGGCTGGTCTCAAACTCCTGAGCTCAAGCAATCCACTGACCTCGCTCTCTTAGAGGGACTGTGTCTGGCCTTTGTTATATCCTTTAAAAATAACCTGGTTTTTAAAGAGGAGGTGCCTCAGATGAGAGCAAGAAGTAGAAGGATACAGTTGAGAAAGTGTATTTGGTTCTATGTAAATTAGACCATAATTGGAAAAAATAGGAAAAAGGAGTATGTGGGTCCCTGGAGGACCTCATGGAGCAGAGTCAGTTTCTTGCTCTGTGACCCACCCACAACCTCTGCTGTGCTCCTCTGTTAAGAGAAGGATGCTTCTGTTTTGCTTGAAGTGCTATGTTTTGGCGTAGCTTTGCTATAGCAGCTGGACTGTGCCCTAAATACTAGAGATGTTCTATGGTTTCCACACATTGGATGAAAGGCTTGTAAGACATGAAATTGTTAAAAGGAAAAGGAATGACTTCCCTAGCATGCCAAGTGGTGGACCAACCTCAATTTCACATTATAGGCACTTTGAATATATCAAATGTCCTCAGCGTGAATACTTGATTTCATTTCTTTGTATTTATTTATTTCTGTTGTTTGTTAAGTGGAACTAAAATATCTGTGCTGTGTCTATTATAACCTAGCCCCAAAGTAGTAAAACTATCATAAGCACGAAGCAAATAGGGCATTATTGCCTTCTTTTTCTAAGTAAGTAGGGAGACAGGAAAAATGGCTTTTGCCTGGGAAACGTAATGTGTCATAGAAAAGGGTATGGAGACAGTGGTGATTTAACAATGGGGTTGCTTGCGTTAAGCATGATAGTTGATAGCTGCTAACTGTGGCTTTCTTGAAAAAGACGTACTCCCTTTATCAAATTCCCAAGCTGCACTGCAAAATCAGAACCCAGGGCGTCCTGCCGCTTAGCTGCAAGGCAATGGGGAAGCTGTGGGGACCCTTGTGAAACCCCTGTGACATATTTAGCCTGTGGCCTGTGGGTATTTATTCAAGCTCCAAAAGTGTGGGTTACCTTTAGTCAAATCACAAGGAGTTTTGCATCTATCACCCAGGGCAGAACTGAGGGAGAGGGAGCAGGTGTGAAATACAACCCAGACTTCCTTTTAAGTCCAAGTATGGTTACATTTTTGTTTTATTATTACCCTTGGTACACCTGGGATTGTAAATAGTGCAGCAGTAATTCAGAAAGTGGAAATGGAAGGTGTTACTATGTTTTCTACCGGGCTTTGCATCAAAAAGTACTTTCTTTCTTTCTAAAGAGGTTTGGCCTATGTGGGGCTTCCTTCTCTCCAAATAGCTTGGTCTTGTCTGGTGTTACTTACATGATGCATTGCTGGGAATTCTAGTAGCTCAGGGATTGCAGAAATTTCCTGTAACCTATATCATTAAGTCACCGGTGTCTTTAAAACAATGTCTGTGATGCCCTCAAAAACATCAGAGATTCAGATGGATCAATAAACTGTGGTATATGTACACCATGGAATACTATGCATCCCTAAAGAAAAACGGAGACTTTACCTCCTTCATGTTTACATGGATGGAACTGGAAAATATGCTTCTTAGCAAAGTGTCTCAGGAATGGAAGAAAAAGTATCCAA
>CAUYQV010006402.1:0-18440 GCA_963574575.1 Galagoides demidoff
CCTGGTTTAGGGATCAATGTGATGTTTGCTTCATAGAATGTGTTTGGTAGTATTACTCCTTTTCTATATTTTAGAAAAGGTTGAGTAATACAGGTACCAGTTTCTCTTTAAAGGTTTGGTAGAATTCTGATGTGAAGCCATATTGTCCTGGGATTTTCTTTTTACAGATATTTTGTATAGTAGATGCTACTTGATGTAGGTCTGTTCAACATTTCCAATTTATTTCTGGCTAAGTCTTGGAAGTTGGTGTGCTTCCAAGTATTGGTCTATTTCCTTCAGATTTTCATATTTTTGAGAACAGAGCTTCCTGTAATATTCATTAATGTTTTTATAAATTTCTGAGGAGTCTGTTGTTATTTCATCTTTACCATTTCTGGTTGAGGATATTAGAGATTTTAGTCTTTTGTTCCTGCTTAGTTTAGTCAAGGCTTTATCAATTTTATTGACCTTTTCAAAAAACCAAATTTTGATTTATTTACCTGTTGTATAATCCTTTTTTTTTCAATTTCATTTAATTCTGGTCTAATTTTGGTTATTTCTTTTCTTCTACTGGGTTTGGGATTGGAATGTTCTTCCTTTTCCATTTTTTTGATATGTCCCATTACGTTGTTAACATCCTCTCTTCCCTTTCTTTTGAGGAAGGCTTTCAACACTATAAATTTTCCTCTTAGGACTGCCTTTGTGGTATCCTAATCGTTCTGATAATTTCTTCATTGTCATTTTATTCTGAGAATTTGGCAATTTCATTCTTTTTTTTTTTTTTTACGAAATTTCTTTATTGGTGGGGGAGGGAGGCTGCAGAGCAGCACCAAGGAGGAAAGAAAAGGGGAGAGAAAAAGAGGAGAGTGAGGAGGAGAGAGAGCGGGGGAGAAGATAAGAGGGCTGGCAATTTCATTCTTAACTTGTCTATGACCCAGCTATTATCAGCATAAGGTTATTTAGCTTCCATGTTTTTGTATGAGTCTGCAGATTCCTGTTGTTACTGAGTTCAACTTTTATTCCATGATGTTCTGAGAAGATGCAAGGAATGATTTCTATTATTTCAAATTTGCTCAAAATTAGACTTGTGACCTAAGATGTAATCAATTTTGGAGGATGTTCCATGGCTAATGAGAAGAATGTGTACTCAATTTTATTAGGATGACATGTTCTGTAGATGTCTGTTACATCGAATTGTTGAATGGTTAAGTTTAAGTCTAAAATTTCTTTGCTTATCCTCTTTTTGGAGGATCTATCCAACACTGACAAATGGGTGTTAACATCTCTGACTATTATGGTACTAGAGGAAATCAAGTTGCTCATGTTTGTTAGATCCTCTCTTATTAATTGAGGTGAATTATGGTTGTGTGAATAAATATTAATAACTGAAATACCATCATGTTAGGTGTTACCCTTGACAAATATGAAGTGACCTTCCTTATATTTCCTTACTTTTGTTGGATTAAAGCCTATTGTATCTGTGAGTAAAATTGCAACACCTGCCTTTTTCTGATTTCCATTTGCCTGAAATATAGATGACTATCCTTTCACCCTGAGGCTATATTTATGTTTTAAGGTAAGATGAGATTCTTGTATGGGGCAGATATCTGGCCTGAGTTTTTGTATCTAGTCAGCAAATCTGTGCCTCATTATAAGGCAATGTAAGCCATTCACATTAACTGTAAATATTGATAAGCCTGGCAGTATTTTGGGTATCGAGTTTTTTGAAAGTCTAGTGGACATTTTTAATCATTTTGCTACTGTGGAACTTGGAATTTGATCAAAAGTTTCTGGGTGAGTTTACTTTTGTGGTGGAGGATTGCACTGATCATTATGGAGGATGGGTCTGAGAATGTCCTGGAGAGCTGCTTTAGCTATGCAAATTTCTTCAACATGTGAATGTTATTAAAGTATTTAATTTCTCCATCATAAATGAAACTCAGTTTCTCTGAATACAGGATCCTGGATTGAAAGTTACTTTGTTTTAGGAGATTAAAAGTCAATGACCACCCTCTTCTAGCTTGAAATTTGTCAGCAGAGAGATGTACAGTCATTCTAATATTCTTCCTCTTGTAGGTTATGGTTTTCTTACATCTGGTTCATTGCAAAATTCCCTTCTTCATTTTACCTTTGGCAAAGTTAATTATAATGTACCTAGGAGATGACTTATTCAAGTTGAACCATGTTGAGGTTCTGAAACTGTCTGCTATCTGAATTTCAGAATCTCTGGGAATGTCTGGAAAGTTCTCCTTCATTATATCATGAAGAAGAGCCTCTTTGCCTTTTGAATCCACTTCCTCGCCTTCAGGAAATATTAGTTTTCTTCAAATTATTCCAGATCTCTCTGAGAGAATAATCAATTTTTGTTTTCCACTTCTCTTCCTCTTTAAGTGTTTGGAAGCATTGAAAGGCTTTGTATTCAATGTCAGAAATCCTTGTTTCTGCTTGCTCCACACTGTTACTAACAGATTCTACTGTATTTCTGACATCTTCAAGGGCTACAAATTCTTGTCTCAATGTGTCACAATGTTTGGTGATTTTGTCTTTGAATTCTTGAGATAGCTTTTGAATTGCTCCTTGAATTTCTAATTCCAACTTTACATTCATTCTATGAATCTCATTTCCAATCCAAATTCTGAATTTTGTTTCTGACATCTCAGCCATCTGTCTATGAATGGGATCCTCAGTTGTGTCCACCATGTCACTCCTTGGGGGAGTTGTTCTATTCTGGTTATTCTTGTTACCAGACTTTTCCCACTGATTCTGCCCTATGATTATCTTACACGATTTGGCTAGATGAACAGATAAGGTGAAGTTGGTTTGGGGTTCCTATAGTAGTGATTAAGCAGCCCTTTGCTCAAGAGCTGGGACTGGTGTCTGTACCTTTTCCTCTAGAGCTTTGCAAAAGCCCCATACAGTGCTATGGCCTTAGAAACTGTGGGCCTGCTTGATGTGGTGGGGCTAAATGGCTGTCTTATTCACAACTGGTCTCTGTCATACCCTAGTGTATCAGTTACTCTTGGTTGAAGTCTCGGCTGTGGAGAAATACCAACAATTATATCACCCATACCCCCATGGGCAACAACTGAAAAAGGAAAATCAAACCTTCCCACAACCACACACCCAGGGTATCACTTTGGATAGTCCTCCAGTGATTGGCCCATTTCAAGAGGTCCAAGTCAATTGTTCCAGTCAGCACTGGTCTCAGGTGGGAGAGTTCAAAGGTTCTCCAGCAACTATATATCAGGGGTCTGCTGGCAGCTCAAGTATGACTCATTCCTGTGCTCTGTGAAGTCAGAAGGACCCATCCAGAAAGTGAATTAGTCTGGGAAGGTTGATGGCTCCTTCTCCACCTTGCACTTCTGTCATACCCAGTCACTTGTAACCATGCAGGACTGTGACCCAGTTCCCTCCAATGAGCAGATGCTCCAGGGGATTTAGCCTGCCTGAGTCACAGGGAGATCTATGTCTCCTCGACCAGCCTGCTGCTCTCTGCCATTATCTGGCAGAGGAACCTGAGGCCTTACAACCTTGGGTGCTTAATGGAAGCTGGGGGGTTCCCTCTGTTCCAACTCCACCCCTGATTGATGTTGATGACAGAAGAGAACAATTCTGTAGGATTTGTTTCTGTCCCAGCTATATTCCCCTCTCCCCTTTTTTTGTGGATCAGATGCTATTTGAGTTCACAGAAACTGTGACTCAGCTCTGGTCTGTGCTGCTGCCTAGAGCTGGCATGTCTGTTTTTGCTGCATTGTGTGTTATGGTGGGCACCATAAGAGCTCACCCTCATCTGTTAGTTCTAGCCTCTTCTGACCTGCCTTTGTTTCAGCTATGATCCCCTGAGGGCCAGATACTTTTCAGACTCACTAAAGAAGTCCTTCTGGTTCAGCTCCACCCTGGGAGTATGCCATCTCTGCACATATCCCCACTATGCTCTGCTAAGCATGTACTGCCCCAGGCATACCCTTTACTCACAGGACCTGTGTTTCCATCCCAGATCTGTTCCACCTCATAGGGCCTGTATTTCCAACCCAGATCTGTTCCACCAGTGGCTGTCACGAGAAAAGATGCCTGGCTTTCTCTGATTGCCAAGAGAGGCAGGGGGTGTCTCTCCAAAATATCCCCAGAAGTGTGAGCCTTATTGTTCCTGCCTCTGCTGCTGCTTCTCTGTGTCACAGGGTAACGCCTCTCCCTCTCCCATATGTTTCTCTCAGTTCACCGTCTTCTTACTCCCATGCCACACAATCAGCACAGACCAGCAACAGCCCACACCTCTTGAAATAAATGCCCAAGAATCTGGATTCCATGAGGGATAGACTTCCAGACCTGGGGGTGAGATTGGAGGGGATTTCTGGGAGTTCAGAATTGCAGGTAGAGAATATATACAGTTTTATATAGTTTTATGCCTGTTGGGAGAGTGCCATGGCCCATTTGTAAGTCCTCTCTAGGGAAGGTATTCTGGTTTTTAGATTGTCTCTCCCATCGGATAAAATACGAGGTAATCTGAACTCTGCTGGCTTGTTTGTATAGAGTATACTGCAAGCTGTTCTCATTGGGGAGGAACTCCTGTTGGCTAGGCAATGGACTTTGTACACATTGTTTATTTCCTACGGGGTTGAAACTTGCCTCAGCAGGGTTGATGCACATTCTTCAACCTTCTCTCTTGGCTCAACACCAAATCATCGGCTTACTTGCTAAACTTCTATTCTTCAACTCTCCTTCTGTACAGGAGCCTTTGTGAAAAGCTGGCTCCAGTCAGCCATCTTGTTTCCACCACCTTCAACCTTCTTGAAACAATTTCCAGCCCAGGATTTTATACTCTGCTCAACTGCATTTCATTTGTGATGGAGAAATCAAATACCTCACTGATATCAACATGCTGAAGAAATTTGCCATGATTAGACAGGAAGTACTCAAAACCATTCTTCAAAACAGTCAACAGGAGGGTACCCACCAAAATAAACCTACACAGAAATAAATGAACAAGGCCTAGCTTCAACAAAGGTGAGAGGCATAAAATTAAGCTCTGGACTTCTGAAAAACAAAATGACCAAAACTCTGCCAAATCTATCAGCTCTCTCAATTAATGTAAATACTTTAAACTCTTATTTAAAGAGACATAGAAAAGCTGGATACAAAAACTAAGTCCAGATATATGTTGCCTTTGATTAACTCACCTTTCCTCAAAGGAAAAAACAATACTCAGGGTGAAGGGATGGTAAATGGTATTCTAGGCAAAAGGAAAACGTAAAAAATATGTGGTTGCAATGTGGGATACAGATACAATTGGATTCAAACCAAAAAAAAAAAAAAGAAAGAAAAAGATGGACATTACATTTTGGTCATGTATAAACAAGCAAAATAAAGAGATTTCAATAGTTAACATCTATGCATCCTATCTGAATGCTCTTCATTATATAAAACAAACCCTAATGGATGTGAACAATATGATATCTTCCCACACCATCATAGTTGGAGATTTTAACACTCCATTCATAATACTGAGGAGATCATCTAAGCAGAAACTAAACAAAGAAATTATGGACAGACATTTGTAGAACACTTCATCCTAACAAAACCAAATACACATTCTCATCAGCTCACAGATCTTCTTCCATAATTGATCCTATTGTAGGTCACAAGGCTCACCTCAAAAAATTCAAAAGAATACAAATTATCTCTTTATCTTCTCAGATCATCATGGAATAAAAGTTGAAATCAACAGCAACAGAAATCTTCATACTCAAATAAAATCATTGAAACTAAATAACTTTGTGCTGAATGAAAGCTGAGTCATAGACAAGATCCAGAAGAAGATCATTAGATTTCTGGAGCAAAATGATAATTTAACCACAAACTATTAAAACTTTTTGGATACTGCAATGGGAATCCTTAGAGGGAAATTTATAGCATTAGATGCCTTCATCAAAGAAATAGAAAGAGAGCAAGTCATCTTTAGGCCATCTCAAGCAACTGGAAAAAGAAGAACAATCTAACTCCAAACCCAGCAAAAGGAAGGAAATAATGGAAATCTGAGCAGAACTAAATGAAATTGAAAGCAAAAGATTATTCAGAAGATCAGTGAAACAGAATTTTGGTTCTTTGAAAAGATTAATAAAATTGAAAATCTCTTGACTAGAATAACCAGAAATAGAAAAGTAATATCTCTAATAACTACAATCAAAAATGATAAAGGGAAAATAACAAGAGATACCACAGAAACATAAAAGATTCTCAACAATTACTACAAAAAAATACATTCCCAGAAATAAGAAAATGTAGAGGAGATGTACCAATATTTAGAAGCACAATACCCTCCCAAACTCAGCCAGACTTAATAGACCACTATCAAGTACTGAAATAGCATCAACCTTACGAAATCTCCCCATAAAGAAAAGTCTGTGATCAGATGGCTTCACATGAGAATTCTACCAAATCTTTAAAGAGGAACAGTACCTATATTACATAAAATTCTCCAAAACATAGAAAAGGTAGAAATCCTCCCCAATGCATTCAATGAAGTAAAAATCACTCTGATCCCCAAACCAGGAGAAGCCCCAACAAAAAAAGAAAACTATAGACCAATATCATTAGTGAATATCAATGTAAAAATATTCAACAATGTATTAGCAAACAGAATATAGCAACACATTAGAAAAGTTATACACCATGATCAAGTGGGTTTTATCCCAGATACACAAGGTTGGTTCAAAATATGTAAATCTGTAAATATAATACACCACATAAATACAATCAAAACCAAAGACCATATGATTCTTTCAATTAATGGATAAAAGGCTTTTGATAATATCCAAAATCCTTTCATAGTAAAAGCATTCAAGAAAATAGGCTTAGATGGAACATTCCTTAAGCTGATAGAGGCTATCTACAGCAAACTCACAGCCAATATCATATTCAATGGAGTAAAACTCAAGGGATTTCAACTCAAATCTGGAATCAGACTAGGATGTCCTTTTTTTTTTTTCAGTTTTTGACTGGGGCTGGGTTTGAACCCACCACCTCCAGCATATTGGGTTGGTGCCCTACTCCTTTGAGCTACAGGTGATGCCCTAGAATGCCCATTTCTCCACTGCTATTTAACATAGTGTTGGAAGTCCTAGCCATCACAATCAGGCATGCAAAGGAGATAAAAGGAATAAAAATAGGAAAAGAAGGGGTCAAAAACTCCCTCTTCACAGACATGATCTTATACCTGGAAAATTATAGGGACTCAATTAGAAAGCTCTCAGATGTAATCAAGGAACACAATAGCATTTCAGGATACAAAATCAATACCCACAAATCTGTAGCTTTTGTATATGCAAAAAATCATCAAGCTGAGAACAAAATCAAAGACTCTATTCCTTTTACAATAGCACCAAAAAAGATAAAATATCTCAGAATACATCTAACAAAAGATGTGAAAATTTTCTATAAAGAGAATTATAAAATTTCCAAAAAGGAAATAGTAGAATATGTTAACAAATGGAAGGACATACCATGCTTATGGCTGGGAAGAATCAACATTTTTAAAATGTCCATAGTACGCAAAGCAATCTATAGATTTAATGTAATTCCCATAAAAGCACCAATGTCATTATTTAAAGATCTTGAAAATATAGTACTTCTATTCATATGGAACCAGAAAAAATTCCTGAATGGCAAATACAGTTCTTAGATATAAAAACAAATCTTGAGGCATAATGTTGTCAGATTTCA
Source organism: Galagoides demidoff (assembly GCA_963574575.1). Lineage (NCBI taxonomy): Eukaryota > Metazoa > Chordata > Mammalia > Primates > Galagidae > Galagoides > Galagoides demidoff. Next base: position 7,699 of record CAUYQV010006402.1, read on the forward strand.
GGTTATATTACAAGGTTATAGTAATCAAAACAACATGGTACTGTTACAAATATAGAGACATAGATTTATGGAATAGGATAGAAAATCTAGAGATTACCTCATCCACATATTATAATTTAATCTTTGATAAGCATTAAAAAACATGCAATGGGAAAAAGAATCCTTATTTAACAAATGGTGCTGGAAAAACTGGTTATCCACATGTAGAAGACTGAAATTTGACCCACAACTCTTACCATTGACAAAACTTATTCTGGCTAGATAAAATATTTAAATTTAAGACATGAAACAGTAAATATTCTAAAAGAGGGTGTAGAGAAAACACTTGAAGATATTGGCCTGGGAAAAAACTTTATGAGGAAGACCCCCTAGTAATTGCAGCTGTAACAAAAGTAAATAACTGGGACTTCATCAAGCTAAAAAGCTTTCCACAGCTAAGAGTACCAGAAACAGAGCAGACAGACAGTCCTCAGAATGGGAGAAGGTTTTTGTATGTTATAAATCTGACCAAGGCCTGATAACTATAATCTACTGAGAACTCAAATTAAACAATAAGAAATGTGCAAACATCCCTCTCTATAAGTGGGAAAAATATTTGAACAGAAACTTCTACAAAGATGGCAGAGAATGGCCAAAAAACACATGACAAAATGCTTGTCTTTAATCCTCAGAGAAATGCAAATGAAAACCACTCTAAGATATCATCTAACCCCAGCAAGTTTAGCCCACATTACAAAGTCCCAAAACAACAGATGCTGGAGTGCATGTGGAGAGAAGAGGACACTTCTACACTGCTGGTGGGATAACAAACTAATTCAGCTTTTTTGGAGAGAAGTATGGAGAAACTCCAAATATCTAAAAACAGACCTTCCATTTGACCCTGCAATCCCATTACTAGCTATCTACGTAGAAGAAAAAAAATAGTTTTACCACAAAGACATTTATGCTAGAATGTTCATTGAGGCTCAATTCATAATTGCCAAGTTGTTGAAGCAACCTAAGTGCCCATCAACCCATGACTGGATCAGCAACCTTGGTATAGGTATATCACAGAATATTATTCGTCCATTAAAAAAGATGAGGAATTTATATCTTTGACATTTACCTGGATGGAGCTGAAATACATTCTTCTTAGTAAAGTATCACAAGAATGGATAAATAAATATCCAATGTATTCTATCCTAATATAAAATCTATGTATGAACAAGTGCATACCCATAAGAATAAGAAAACACCAATGTAGTTCAGTTTGGGGTACAGGAAAGAGGGAGCGAGGAAGGGGGAGGGCATGAGGCAGGATCTCACCTAATGTGCACATTGTAAGAGTATATAACACAACCCCTAGGTGAGGGTCTCTTCTACAAATGGAACCTTACCCTGGAAGTGAGAACAATGTAACCTAAAAATTGTACTCTCATATTAATTTGAAAAAGTAAAAAAAAAATACTTAAAAGAGGAAACATTAGAATTAAACAGCATTTGAGACAAAATGAACCTAAGAAACATTTAATAGACTTTCTACCCAAAAGTGCCAAATATATATTCTTCTCAACAATAAATGAAGCATTCTCCAAGATATACCTTATGCCAAGAATTTGTTTTAAATAAAATCATATCAAGTACCTTTCTTGACGTTAATAAAATAATACTGGAAATAAATAATAGGCTAAATTTTGCAATTTCTTTTTTTTCCCCCAGTGGTAAGATAGGACTTTTATTGGAAGTTAGAAAGGGATACAGAAGAAGTAAAAAGCACCAGAGCTTCTGGAAAGGCAAAAGAACTGAAGAACTCTCTCAGGAGTCTCCACGTGGGCTCTTTTATCTAGGGGTCTTAAGTCTAGAGGAAAACTCACAGTATTAAACATGACACTAATGAATAAATTAAAAGGAAAGGGAAAAGTTTCTTTAGACAGATGAAAATGGAAGCCTAAGATAGCAAAAATTATGGTATGCAGCAAAAGCAGTTTTAAGAGGCAAGTATGTAAAGTAAGTACCTACATAAAACAAACAGAAAGATGTCAGGTAAAAAAAAAAAACAACTTAATAGTATATCTCAAGGAACTGGAAAAGCCAGAACAATTTAAAAAAAATAAGTGGTATGAAATTAATAACAACTATAAGAGCAGAAATAAATGAAATAGAGAGTAATAAAGTACAAAAAACCAATTTAAAAAGATGGTTCTTTGGAAGATAAACAGAATCAATACACCTTTCGGTAGACTAAGAGAAAAAAAATAAAATCAGAGATGAAAAGTGGACCATTACAAATGATAGCACAGAAATGCAAAGGATCATAAGTGACACTTCCAAACAAGTATATTCTGCCAACTTGAAAATCCCAGGAGAAATGGATAAATAAAAGGACACATATAAGTTACCAAGACAAATCTTTAAAGAAATAATAAACATGAACAGACCAATAGAAAATAATGAAATAGAAGCAGTAATAAAAAGTCTGCCATCAATGAAAAGCCCAGGATCTATCTGACGAATTCACAACCCAAAACTCTAATAATTCCACTGTTTTTAAAAAATTGAAAGAGGGGACGGAGCTTGTGGCTCAAAGGAGTAGGGCACTGGCCCTATATACCAAAGGTGGTGGCTTCAAACCCAGCTCCAGCCAAAAACTGAAAAAAAAAAAAAAATTGAAAGAGAAAATACTTCCAAACTCATTCTACAAAGTTAACATTATTCTAACATCAAAATCAGAAAAGGAAACAACAGCAATGAAAACCTATGTGCCAATATTCCTGATGAATACAGACCCAAAAATCCTCAAGAAAATACTAGCAAATGCCAGGCATGTTGGCTTACACCTATAATTCTCGCATTCTGGAAGGCCGAGGCAAGTGGATTGCTTGAGTTCATGAGTTCAAAATCAGCTTGAGCAAAAGAAAGATCCCCCATCTCTACAAAACTAGCTGGATGTGGTGGTGGGCACTTGTAGTCCCAGCTACTCAGGAGACTGCGGCAGGAGGATCACTGGAGCCCAGTAGTTTCATGTTACTGTTAGCTCTTTACCCAGGGCGACAAAGTGAGACTGTCTCAAAAAAAAAAAAAAAAAAGAAGAAAAGAAAATATTAGCAAACAAAATTCAGCACCATGTTAAAAAAATTATTCAGTATATTAAAGAGGGATTTATCCCACAGATCCAAGGATAATTCAACACATGTGAATCAATCAACAACATATATTAAATTAACATAATCAGAAAAACCCACATAATAATTTCTATAGATGCTGAAAAATCATTCAGTAAAATTCAATGTCCCATTCATAATAAACAATTCCCAACAAATTGGCTATAACAGGAATGTACTTCAAAACCAAAAAAGACATATATGACAAATCACATAGCATGGGGAAATAGTTAAACATTATCTCTAAGTTCTGAAAGAAGACAAGGATGCCCATTTTCATCACTTTCATTCAACATAGTAATGGAAGTTCTAGCCAGAGCAATGAGACAATAGAAAGAAATAAAATTAATCCAGTTGGAAAACCAAGTCAAACTATTCCCTTTTACAAAAGGAGTGCTCATAAATAAAGAAACCCCTGAAGGCTCTACCAAAAACTGGTTTTAACTAATAAATGAACTTAGCAATGTAATGGGATACAAAGCCAACATCCAAAAATCAGCAACATTTCTACATGCCTGTAGCAAGCTATTTGGCAAACAAATCAAGAAAGCAATTTTTTTCTTTTTACAAAAATAACAGAAAAAATGCCTAGAAATATACTTCAACAAAGAGGTGGAAGATCAATACAATAAAAACTATAGAATAATGATGAAAAATTAAAAAGAAGACAAACAAATGGAAAGATATCCCATGTTTGTGAATTGAAAAATGAATGTTAAAATGTTAATTTTTACTTATTAATGACGAATGGATTCAATGCAATCATTATCAAAATACCAATGATCTTCTTCATAGAAATAAACTCATCAGTGTTAAAATTGATATGGAAATTCAAAAGACCTTTGATTTAAAAAAGCAAATCCAGCAGTATGATACTATCAGACTTCAAATATACCTCAAATCTGCAGTAATAAAAAATAGTATGGCACTATCATAAAAACCTACATATAAACCAATAGAACAGAATGGAAAATCCAGAATAAATGGATATATTTACAGCCTACTTATATTTTTACAAATATTCCATGAGCACATATTGGGGGAAAGGGGGAAAGGACATTCTGCTCAATAAATAGTACTGATATAACTGTATAGCCACATGCAGAATGATGCAGACTAGTGATACCTTTACCTCTCAAGTTAAAAAATCAACTGTGAATGGATTAAATTATTTTTTATTTTATTAAATCATAATTGTGTACATTAATGCATTTATAGTGTACAATGTACTGATTTGATATACAATGTGGAAAGCTTATATCAAATTTGTTAACCTAGTTTGGGGTTGTACCATTGCATTATGCACACTAGGTGAAGCCCCAGCAAATACCCTCACTCCTTCTGGTCTACCCACTCCACTCCCCTGTCCCTCCTCTTCTCTCCTTCTTTGTGGACTATGGTTTTATTTTGCCATTTGTATGAATGGGTGTAGCTGATTATATAGTGGTTTCATAATAGTATTAAGTACATTGGATACTTTTTTTCTTCCATTCTTCAGATACTTTACTAAGAAGAATGTGTTACATCTCCATTCAGGTAAACAAAAGATGTAAAGTCTCCATATTTTTTAAGCAGCATAGTATTCCATGGTATACATATACCACACTTTGTTAACCAATTCACAGGTCAAGGGGCACTGGGGCTGCTTCCATGTCTTGGCTATTATGAACTGGGCTGCAGGAAACATTCTGCTTCAAATGTCTTTGTTGTGAAATTATTTTTGATCATCTGGGTATATACCTAGTATATTGCAGGATAGAATGGTAGGTCTACTTTTAGTTCCTTGAGTATTCTCCAAACTTCATTCCAAAAAGGACATATCAGCTTACATTTCAACCAGCAGTGTAGACGTGTTCCCTTCTCTCCCCATCCATGCTAACATCTGTGGTTTGGGGATTTTGTGATGTGAGCTAATCTTAGTGGAGTTATATGATACCTCAAAGTGGTTTTGATTTGGATTACTCTGACGATAAATGATGAGAATTTCTTCATGTTTTTGTAGGCCATGTGCCTGTCTTCTTCAGAGAAACTTCTTCTCAAGTCTCTTGCCCACAAGAAAATGGGGTTCTTTGTTCTTTTCTTATTGGTTAGAATCTGTGGATTCTAGTTATCAGACTTTTGTCAGAAACAGAAACTGCTTGCTTCATTCACTGTGCTTTTGGCTATGGAGAAGCTTTTTAGTTTGATCAGATCTCAGTAATATATTTTTGGTGTTCCTTCAACTTCCAGGGAGGTTCCTCCTCATAAAAAATTCTCCCAGGCTCGGTGGTGCCTGTGGCTCAAAGGAGTAGGGCTCCAGTCCCATGTGCTGGAGGTGGTGGTGGGTTCAAACCCAGCCCCCGCTAAAAACTGCAAAAAAAAAAAATTCCCAGGCCAATTTATTTTTCTTTTCTTTTTTTTTTCTTTTTTTTTTTTTTATTAAATCATACCTGTGTACATTAATGCAATCATGGGGTACAGTGTGGTGTTTTCATATACAATTTGAAATATTTTCATCAAACTAATTAACACAACCTTTGTGTCATTTTCTTTGTTATTGTATTAAGTCATTTATATTCCTGCACTCTCTTCTAGTATTTTTATAGTTTTGTGTCTTAAGTTTAATTCTTTAATCTAGTGAGAACAAATTTTGTTAATGGTTAAAAGTGAGGGTCCAGTTTCAGCCTTCTACAGGTCACCACCCTGTTCTCCCAGCACCATTTGTTAAAAAGGGAATCTTTCCCCCAATGAACAATAGGCTTTCATAGGGTTATCAAAGATGAAATGATGATATGTGGCTGTGTTGATCTCTTGGTTCTTTACTCTGTTCCATAAACCTACCTCTCTATTTTTGTGCAAGTGTTATGTTGTTTTGATCACTATAGATTAACAGTATAGCCTGAAGTCTGGTAATGTGATTATTTCCTGATTTGTTTTTATTTCTGAATAATTTCTTGGTTATTCAAGGTTTTTCCTGATGTTATATAAAATGAAGTAATAATTTTTCAAGCTCTTTAAAGTATGACAATGGTACATTATAGGGATTGAATTAAATATGTATGTTGCTTTGGGTGGTATGGACATTTTAACAACATTGATTCTTCCCAGCCATGAGCATAGTATGATTTTCCATATGTTCACATCTTCTGATATTTCTTTTCTCAAGGTCTCATAATTCTCTTTATACAGATCTTTCTTGTCCATTGTTAGGTAATTTCCCAAATATTTCATCTTCTTGGGCACTACTGTAAAAGAAATAGTCCTAGACTATATTTTTAACTTGACTATTGTTGCTATATACAAAAGCTATTGATTTGTAAGTATTGATTTTCTATCCTGAGACACTTCTGTATTCCTTAATCAATTTTGAGAGTTCTGTAGTTGAGTCCCTGGGGTTTTCCAGGTATAAGATCATATCATCCACGAAGAGTGAGAGTTTTATCTCCTCTGACCCCGTCTGTATACCCTTGATTGCCTTCTCTTGACTGATTGCAAGGGCTAAGACTTCCATTACTGTTCTGAATAGCAGTGGAGACAATGGACATTCTTGTCTATTTCCAGATATGAGTGGAAATGTGTTCAATTTAACTCCATTCATTATGATATTGGCTGTGAGTTTGCTGTAGATGCCCTTGATCTGTTTAAGAAATGACCCATCTAAGCCTATTTTCTTAAGTGTTCTGATCATGAAAGGTTGCTGGATATTACCAAAAGCTTTTCTGCATCAATTGAGAGAATAATATGGTATTTTTAAATTTTATTCATGTGGTATATTATATTTATAAATTTACTTATGTTGAACCAACTGTGTAACCCTGGAATAACACCAACTTGATCATGGTAAATATATTTTTTTAACATGTTGTTGAATTCTCATTGCTCGGATATTATTCATTATTTTTAGATCAGTATTCATAGATGATATTGGTCTATAGTTTTCCTTCTTTGTTGGGTCCTTTCCTGGTTTGGGAAAAGGGTGATATTTGCTTCATAGAATTTGTTGGGAAGTATTTCTTCTTTTTGTATGATTTCAAAGAGATTAAGTAATATAGGTACTAGTTCTTCTTTAAAGGTTTGGTAGAATTCTGATGTGAATCCATCTGGTTCTGGACTTTCTTTATTTAGGAGATTTTGTATAGTTGATGCTATTCAGTGATTGATATAGGTCCATTCAAAATTTCTGATTCTTTCTGGCTGCGACTAGGAAGGTGGTGTGCTTCCAGGTATTGGTCCATTTCCTCTACATTTACATATTTCTGGGAATAGAGTTTTTTGTAGTAATTATTGAGGATATTTTGGATTTCTGAGATATTTGTTATTATTTTTTCCTTTATTGTTTCTGATTGATGATATTAGAGATATTGCTTTTCTGTTTCTGGTTAATTTAGTCAAGGTTTATCAATTTTGTTAATCTTTTCTAAAAAATTATTGTCATTGATCTTCTGAATGATTCTTTTATTTTCAGTTTCATTTAATTCTGCTCTAATTTTGGTTATTTCTTTTATTCTGCTGGGTTTGAGATTAGGATGGTCTTCCTTTTTCCAGTTGTTTGAGATAAACCATTAAGTTGTTGATTTCCTCTCTTTCTGTTATCTTGATGAAGGCTTCCAATGATATACATTACCCTCTTAGGACTGCCTTTGCAGTATGCCCCAGGTTTTGATAATTTGTATCTTCATTGTCATTTTGTTCTGAAACTTTGTTTATTTCCTTCTTAATCTCATCTTTGTCCCAACTATCATTTAGCGTAAGGTTATTTAGTTTCCATGGCTTAGTTTGAGTATGAAGATTCCTCTTTCTGTTGAGTTAAATTTTTATTCTGTGATGATCCAAGAAAAAACAAGGAATAATTTCTATTATTTTAAATTTCCTGAGATTATACTTGAGTTCTAAGATATTATCTATTTTGGAGGATGATCCATGGGCTGATGTGAAGAATGTAATTTAGTCTTATTAGGCTGAAATATTCTGTAGATGTCTGTTAAATCCATTCTTTATTAGGGTCAATTTTATGTCCATTATTTCTTTGTTTAGTGTCTTCTTGGAGGATCTATTCAGAACTGCCAAATGGGTTTTATAATTTCCAACTATTATAGTGCTTCAATATATCAAATTGTTCATTCATGTTAGGGTTTGCTTTGTAAATTGAGGAGCATTCTGGTCGGTTGCATAAATGTTAATTATCAAATGCTTTTCTTGGTGAGTGTTTCCCTTGACAAATATGTTATGTCCATCTTTTTTTTTTTTACCTTCGTTGGTTTAAAACCTATTATATCTGCAAATAGAATTGCAACCACTGCTTTTTTTCCTGATTTCCATTTGCCTGTATTATAGATGCCCATTACTTCATTCTGAGTCCTTTTTTATCCTTTAAGGTAAGATGAAACTCTTGTATGCAACAGACATCTGGCCTGAGTTTTTGTATTCAGTCACCCAACCTTTGCCTCTTTAGAGGCCAATTTAAGCCATAAACATTCATTGAGAGAATTGAAAGGCATGGTAGTGTTTTAGATGTCATGTTTTCAAAGGTCCAATGGATACTTTTAATCCTTTTACCATCATGGTAGTTAGATTTTGTTCAATAATTTCTCAGTGCATTTACTTTTGTGGTAGACAGTTGTGCTGGTCATTATCAGAAACTGGTCTGAGAATAACTAGGAGAGCTGGTTTAGTTATGGTAAATTTCCTCAACATGTATATGTCAATGAAGTATTTTATTTCTCCACGAAAAAATGAAACTCAGTTTAGTTGGATACAGAATCCTGGGCTGAGAGTTGTTTTGTTATAAGAGATTGAATGTAAGTGACCATGCTCTACTGGCTTGAAAGGTTTCAGTTGAGAGATCCACAGTCATTCTAATATTTTTCCCTTTTTAGTTGGTGCTTTTGTTAGCTCTGGCTGCTTGCAGAATTTTTTCCTTTATATTAACTTTGGCAAAATTAATTAAAATGTGTCTAGGAGATGCTTTATTTGGATTGAGTCTTGATAGAGTTCTGAAACTATACACAATCTGAATTTCTGTATCTCTTGTCATTTTTGGGGAATTCTCCTCCTTACTATTTTGCAGTAAAGTGTCTATGCCTTTAGAACCATTGTCTCCTCCTTCAGGAATTCCTATGAAACAAATGTTTAACCTTTTGTAGTTGTCCCATAACTTTCTCAGGAAATGATCATTATTTTCTGTCTACTTCTCTGTCCCTTTGAGTATTTGGGAGGGTTCTAAACTTTGTCTTTAACTTCAGAGATCCTTTCTTCTGCCTGTTCATCTCTATTACTAAAGGTCTCTACTAGATTATGAAGGTCCTCAAATCACTTCCTTATTTCCTTGAGCTCTGCTATCTCCTTTCTCATTATGGCCATATCCTTGGTGATTTTTTCTTTGAATTTATTAATATCTTGAGATAACTTTTGTAATAATATTTGTATTACTATTTTCATATTTTCCTCCATTTTACTAATCTTATTTACCATCCATATTTTGAATTCTATTTCTGACATTTCAGCTATTTGTCTATAAATGGCATCTTCTGCTTTATTTCCTTTGTCATTCCTTGGGAGAGTTGATCTACTCTTATTATTCGCGTTGCCAAAATTCTTCTGCTAGTTTCAACCTTTGAGTATTTTCTGCAATTTTGCAATTAAAATTGGTAGGGTAAGAATGGATTGTGGTCCCCAGGAAGTAGAGTTAATCTGCCCTTACCCAGTGTACTAGAGCCAGAGACTCTGAAGACTTTCTTAGTGAGAGAATGCATGCTCACTCTGTCCTGAATTCAGCCACCTGAATTCCTAGGGAATTCCTCCCAATCCTAGGGATTTGTGGTATTAGGCTGAAATATTTGCTGGGGGATATACAAGCAACTGTGGCTCCCTTCCCCTGCCCACCAGGGACAGCTCTTGAAGGTGATTCACTCCTTTTCCACTTAAACAACTTTTGTTCAACCTCAGAGGGACCAGGATTGGACAGAGTACTAATCAGAGTTTTAATCAGATTGACTTGGTCAGTACAATCACTGCTCAATAGGGATAATTCAAAGGGTCTCCAACTACCTGATAGTAGAAATCCACAGACAGTTCTATCCAGCATACTCAAGGGGAAAGAGTCTGGTCCTCTCCATTGAACTACCAATTTAGGAAGGATTACCAGTCACAGTCAGGAGAAAGGCTTTAGGCCCTTCATCCTTTTAAGTCTGAACTGGGCATCAGTTCCCCTGCACTTGAGTATCTCAACCTGGCATTAGTGCCCAGCCCTTGAAATTCAAAACTGGGCACGAGCAGTTACACTCTTGAAAGTCTTAATGGGAGGTAGAAACCCTGCCCCATGTAAGTCCTAGCTGGGCTTCAGTGCCCCTGCCCACAGGGAAATCTTGTGCACTTTTTTCTCTTCCATATGTCCCTCTCTTTACATGTCCCCCTGCTTCCTCTCAAGTCACTATTTCTGTACTGCTGTCAACCCAATGCTTAGACCTCCGAGGGAATGGCTACACTCTGGGCTCTGCAGACTGTAGATGTAAGGGTAAACAGCAATGCTAAAAGCACAGTGTGATAACAGCCTCTCCCTGATCCTGGATAACCTAATCCTGGATAACCTAATCCCGGATAACCTAATCCCGGATAACCTAATCC